>JAINUG010000023.1:4702033-4809533 GCA_029706075.1 Aldrovandia affinis
ACTGGCTGTGCCAGTATCGTCTCTGCCCGGGAGTGCCACTAGGAGGCGGCAATGGGCTGTCCGCCCCAGGGAAGGGGGAAGGAAGCCAATATAAGCTTGCTGCGTATAGGAGTGGCTCTATGGCTCTGAGTTACAGTCAACGGCTTGGCAAGTGCCGGCTCGGAGGAGGCGGTACGTTGCCTTTGTCACTGCCAGTCTCAGGGCTATGGCAGCGAACTCACAATACGAGGGGGGGATTGTTGACATGAAAAGAGAGGGTGTAATTGGCTAATATATTGGGAGAAAATGAGGGAATATATCTGAAACAAAAAAAATTAAAAACATTTTTTCCTATTACAGAAAGATTAAACTTGGCTGAAAATTGACCTAAAAATCAACCAATAAGTGGTTAACTGATCACAAAATGACTGTTTTTGCAATGACCATCTCAGTCTCCAGATTTAAACCCGATTAAAAAATGTGTGGCTTGAATTGAAGAGGGCAGTCCACAAGCGCAGACTGAAGGATCTGAAGGATCTTGAAAGATTCTGTATGGGGGAATGGTCAAAGATCCCCACATAATATGTTCACCAATCTCATAAAACACAGTAGAAGAAGATAAAGTAGTCCTTGCAAAGGGAGGGTGCACAAAGTACTGAAAACAAGGGGTGTGAGTAATTGTGGCACATATTTTTGGGGAAAAAATATTACTTGTTAGACAAAATCTTTTTCTCTGAGCACTTGTACTAGTATAAAAATATCATTTTCCAATGTTTTGAGCAAGCAATATACATCCATCCATCCATCCATCCATTAAAATATTCCTGGTCAGGGTCACGGGGGGCTGGAGCCTTCCCAATGCGTTTTTGGACAGCCAATCCAAGGGCACACACACACCATTCACTCACACACTCACCTACGGGCAATTACCAATTGCTAACGTGCATGTCTTTATTACCCGGAGGAAACGGGAGTGCAAACTCCGCACAGAAAATAATTTGGAGGCGACAGTGCTATCCACTGCACCACCGTGCACACATATACATCATTACCTGTATTATTGTGTGAATAATTTGGGATAATGGGATAATGATGGTCAGAAATGAGCAAGTCGCCTCATATTGCAGTAACTACCTTTAGTTGAATGTATATTTATGTGTAGCTGGTTTTACTGAACGGAACGTACCATCCACGCAGGACGGGGCAGCTCGGGTGGTCCCAGCAACTTGTCCAGGGAAACAGGAGCACTTCACAGTCTGGGACCGCTCCTCGATTTTGTTCTTATTGCAGCAGCGATGAAGGGCCACCACTTCACAGGTTCCTGTTCTGACATGATGCGCTGTGGGACAGACAGACAAATGCTGTGGGACGGACAGACAAACATTCATTTATACATTTGTTTCAGATTTTTTCCCGCTTTTTGTAGCCGATTACACCCTCTATTTATTTCGATTTGCCCTCCCCACACGGGTCTGCCGCTCGTCTCTACGAGGCAAGCGAATTATCCGAGGGTAGTGAACTCCGCTTCCTTCGAGATGGAATTCGCCCACCCACGTTCTGGAGACACCCTTACGTGCTTCACGGCAGACCCTAGCCGGCTCACCCTCCCCCCTCCAACCGGGGGCGGACAGCCAAATGCCGCCCCTGATCAGGGCTGAAGACCAGGGTTGATCTGGTAGAGACGGGTTTCGAACCGCATCCCTGACAGGCAGTGCACGCTCATATTGGACCAGCCAAAATACAGTGTGTTAGACCGCTACGCGATCCACCGCCCCTCAGACAAACGCTCTGACTTGGTGCACTGTGGGAAGGAGAGACAAATGAACCTATTCTCACCCTTAGGCTGTAATCGGGCAGTAGCAGTCATTACATAATGTGACTTATAGGTTTAAATTCCAGGTGGAGCCCTGCTGTCCCAGCCTGGCCCACATTGCTTGGGAAAAATGTTTCCACCGTATAAATGGATAATAATGTGAAAAACAAAATGGAAGCTAGATAAATTCTCCCTGGTAACGGCATTTTTGAAGCAAATAAATATTCGCAATGTCTTAGGAAAGACAAACGGCTTCCTTAGGAAAAAAAGCTAACTCCATTTGTACACTTGTATCTTTAAGAAGTTACAAGGCAATTTCTGAGCTTGCACTCTTGTCTGAATTATTTAGCAAGCAAAAACATTGCATGCTCTTCTAATTGCATGTGACACATCCAATTAAGAAGTTGTGATTCCTCCCGTCTAAGTACACTGCTCGATACACCACTGCAGATCCGCAAATGTGTTTGAACGCATACAAGCAAAATCCCAATGTGCATTTTCTCTTTTGTTTATAATTAGTTTTCAGGAAGAGATGCAGATTCAATCAAACTGATATGTGCTTTGTGCTTGGCTTCGCATAACACTTCAGTTCTTCGTCCTTACATATCATTTTTTTTGTAGGCCAGCTACCACCGATTGAAAATGTTGAAGTGAGAAACAATTAGACTATTCAAATGAACATTGAACAGCCGTTGGAGAGAACAGAGGACAGCGTTTCTTGATGACTGAGCAGAAAACATGGTTCAACAAGCTGACAGAAGGGTCGAGTATTTCAAGACTTTTCACAGAGAATCTACGTGAGTAGAAGTCTGGAAAAAGTTTCAAAATAAATGTTCTGTTAAGGTGTGCACTGCCTGTCAGGGAGGCGGTTCGGAACTAGTCTCTACCAGCCCTGGTCATCAGCCCAGATCAGGTGCGGCATTTGGCTGTCCGCCCCAGGGGGAGGGGAGAGGGTGAGCCGGCTCGGGTTCCGCCGTGAAGCACGTAAGGGTGTCTCCAGAAAGTGGGTGGGCGAATTCCGTTTAGAAGGAAGAGGAGTTCGCTGCCCTCAGAGATTTAGTTTGCCTCGTAGAGACCAGCGGCGAACACGCGTGGGGAGGGTACATCAAAATAAATAGAGGGTGTAATTGGCTACTAAACTGGGGGAAAAACGGGAAAAAATCTAAAACAAAGAAATAAATAAATAAATGTTTGAGGTATTGTTTCCCTTTTAGCACTCCACCATACGCAAGAGAAGCTACACTTTCAGGCATGTGACTGTAAGAACAAACGAGAAGAGACTATTCCCTCCTAATCCTGCCTGGTTTACAGTGGGGTTACACAATATGGCCCATCTGTATTCATCAAGCTCCCTTCTTTAGGTGTAGCACAGTCGTTCATTTTTCAGGAAACTACTAGACAAAAATATTTTATGTAATTCCACTGAAATGTGTGACCTTCCAGGCCCTGGTCGTCAACTGTGATAAACTAAACCACTCATCATGAAAATCGAATCCAGCCACAGCACCACAGCTCACAGGCTCTGTGCAAAAACAGGGAAATATGAACACTTCAATCATACAAATTTGTCACATACATCATGAATTACAGCTTTATTATTTGTTGCTGGACGTCACAAGAACAGTTGTAGTTGGCTCCCCAAAACACATTTTTATCAATTGATCTCATTTTGAAATTAATGACATGGCATCAATTTTCATGACAAAAAACTACTTTCGCAAAACCATGACATTGGTATGAAGGGAGAAAATTTGAAACAGAGGAGGGTGTATTCATGGAAGGAGGGAGTGATGCATTATGGGGGAAATGTGAACGCCTGCAAGACCCTGAATGTGCGGTTTGTAAAAAGCCAGTTCGACGCTGGCCACTGCGACTGGGGTTCGATTCCACCGGCCGCGCCAGTTTCGGCTCTGGCCGGGAGTGCCATTAGGGGGCAGCAATTGGCTGTCCGCCCCAGGGAGGGGGGAGGGAAGCCGATATGAGCTCGCTGCGTATAGGAGTGGCCCTGTACGCATACCGGAGTTATGGTGACGGCTTGGCGGGTTCTGGCTCGGAGGAGGCAGTGCCCAGCCGCATGTCACTGCCGGTCTCAGGAATACGGCAGCGAACTCATAAGATATATGAGGGAGTGGGATAATTGACGTGAAAAAAGGAGGGTATAATTGGATACTAAAAATGGGGAGAAAAAAAGAAGACAGTGTCAAAAGCAGGTCTGACTCTCGACAGGATGGTGAGTTCTGAGGGGAAGCCTAGTTTGGGCGAGAGAGACTGCGGTCTCTAAAATAGGATTCTGTTCCCAACATGGGCCTGCACCTACACTTCCCTCCATGCCTCTTCCTTTCTTAAAAAAAAAATGTGTTTCAGATTTCTTCCCCTGTTTTTTCCCCAATTTAGTAGCCAATCACAGGATCACTGATCACAGGATCACAGATCACATGATCATAGAATCACAGGATCACAGACACTTTTCATGGATCTCCCTTTAGTGACATCTTTTTACTCTTCCTCTATGAAAAACGAAATAGATACAATAATTTGTTCAATGTTTTTTGTTACCGATTGTTTTCTTTCAGTTTCCCAATTTGGTGGCCAATTGTACCCTCTATTGATTCTGCAGCTACGGGACCAGCCACTACCTTGGTACCAGCAGTGACAAAGGCAAATTAACCACCTCCTGGCCGTCGGCCATGATTCCGATACACACAGGGAAGCTTTCTGTCCATGCAGCAAGCTCATTCTGGCTTCCCTTCCCCCTCCCTCTAGGGCAGACAGCCAATCACCGCCCCCAAATGGGACTCCTGACCAAAGCCAGACCTGGTGCTAGCGGGTTCAAACCCCAGCCACAGTGGACACCCTGCACTCTGAGGAAGTGCCTTTACCATTCATGGGCTTCATTTGTTCAATGGTAATCGTACTAGAATATAACCTCTGCTCTTAAACGCAAGATCCAGGGGCGGCGGATAGCGTAGCGGTCTAACACACCGTATTTTGTCTGGTCTGATATGAGTGTGCGCTGCCTATCAGGGACGCGGTTCAAAACCCGTCTCTGCCAGACCGGCCCTGGTTGTCAGCCCCGATCGGGGGCGGCGTTTGGCTGTCCACCCCAAGGGGAGGGGGGGGAGGGTGAGCCAGCTCGAGTTCGACATAAAGCACGTAAGGGAGTCTCCAGAACGTGGGTGGGTGAATTCCGTCTTGAAGGACGTGGAGTTTGCTGTCCTTGGAGAATTTGCTTGCCTTGTAGAGGCGAGCAGCGGACTCGTGTGGGGAGGGTAAATTGAAATAAATACCGGGTGCAATTGGCTACCAAATTGGGAGAAAAACGGGAAAAAATTTGAAACAAACAAACAAAAAAAATAACTCATAAGATATATGAGGGAGGGGGATAATTGACATGAAAAAAGGAGGGTATAATTGGATACTAAAAATGGGGAGAAAAACAGGGAGAAAAAAAGAAGACAGTGTCAAAAGCAGGTCTGACTCTCGACAGGATGGTGAGTTCTGAGGGGAAGCCTAGTTTGGGCGAGAGAGACTGCGGTCTCTAAAATAGGATTCTGTTCCCAACATGGGCCTGCACCTACACTTCCCTCCATGCCTCTTCCTTTCTTAAAAAAAAATGTGTTTCAGATTTCTTCCCGTTTTTTTCCCCAATTTAGTAGCCAATCACATCCTCTATTTATTTCGATTTACCCTCCCCACACAGGTCCACCGCTCATCTCTACGAGGCAAGCTAATTCTCAGAGGGCAGTGAACTCCGCTTCCTTTGAGACGGAATTCGCCCATCAACGTTGTGGAGACTCCCTTACGTGCTTCACGGCAAACCTGAGCCGGCCCACCCTCCCCTTGGGGCGGACAGCCAAACGCCGCCCCCCCGGTCAGGGCTGACAACCAGCGCTGGTCTGGTAGAGACTGGTTTCAAACCGCGTCCCTGACAGGCAGCGCACACCATATCGGACCAGCCAAGGTACGGTGCGTTAGACCGCTACACTATCCGCCGCCTCTGACTCTTCCTTTCTGATTAACTCAACGGACGCACCTCATTTGGGTAGCATCCCCAAGCCTATTATTATTC
Source organism: Aldrovandia affinis (assembly GCA_029706075.1). Taxonomy (NCBI): domain Eukaryota; kingdom Metazoa; phylum Chordata; class Actinopteri; order Notacanthiformes; family Halosauridae; genus Aldrovandia; species Aldrovandia affinis. The sequence goes on from JAINUG010000023.1 coordinate 4,707,895, forward strand.
AACTTCCTCTCATTTCCTCTTCCCTGCAAAGCAAATACAGTGGATCACCATTATAGTATGGACCTGAATGAATGAATGAATTTAATTAAAGAGTTTTGCATTGCATGATGTCCAGTCAGTATGGGCTAATAAGACACACCTGTAATTTCCGTAATTGCAGATCAATTCAAACTCAGAATAACTTACATCAATAGCCTTTTACATAAAAAAACACTTTCCTTTAAGTGAAGCTTTTTTTGGTCTCTTTCCAAGAATAAACTGTGGATTTTGCTTAAATAAGAAGTTTTGTGTGCAGGGCTTACATAGCGTAAAGTAAATACATTTCATTGTCTACCTCACTCAGATTACACACAACACATAACTGTGGAGTTAGTTTTAGAAAGGATAAAGCTTTTGACTGTTATAGATGCCTGTCAAAATGCCATTTTGAGAGAGAGCACATTGGATGTAAACTGTAAGTCGCTCTGGATAAGAGCGTCTGCTAAATGCCTGTAATGGATGAATTTGGAAAGAGATTAAATATGTGGACATTAGTGGGATCACAGGATCACTGATCGCATGATCACAGATCACATGATCATAGAATCACAGGATCACTGATCACATGATCATAGATCTCCCTTTAGTGACAGCTGTTGATCTTTTTACTCTTCCTCTATGAAAAACGAAATAGATACAATCATTTGTTCAATGTTTTTTGTTACAGATTTTTTTTTCAGTTTCCCAATTTGGTGGCCAATTGTACCCTCTATTGATTCTGCAGCTACAGGACCAGCCACTACCTTGGTACCGCAAATTAACCACCTCCTGGCCGTCGGCCATGATTCCGATACACAAAGGGAAGCTTTCTGTCCATGCAGCAAGCTCATTCTGGCTTCCCTTCCCCCTCCCTCTAGGGCAGACAGCCAATCACTGCCCCCCAAATGGGACTCCTGACCAAAGCCAGACCTGGTGCTAGCGGGTTCAAACCCCAGCCACAGTGGACACCCTGCACTCTGAGGAAGTGCCTTTACCATGCCGGGGCTTCATTTGTTCAATGGTAATCGTACTAGAATATAACCTCTGCTCTTAAACGCAGGATCCAGGGGCGGCGGATAGCGTAGCGGTCTAACCGTATTTTGTCTGGTCTGATACGAGTGTGCACTGCCTATCAGGGAAGTGGTTCGAACCAGACCGGCCCTGGTTGTCAGCCCCGATCGGGGGCGGCGTTTGGCTGTCTGCCCCAAGGGGAGGGAGGGAGGGTGAGCCGGCTCCAGTCCGACACAAAGCACGGAAGGGAGTCTCCAGAACGTGGGTGGGCGTATTCCGTCTCGAAGGAAGTGGAGTTTGCTGTCCTTGGAGAATTAGCTTGCCTTGCAGAGACGAGCGGTGGACTCGTGTGGGGAGGGTAAATTGAAATAAATACAGGGTGCAATTGGCTACCAAATTGGAAGAAAAACGGGAAAAAATGTGAAAGAAATATTTAAAAAAAAAATAATAATAATGCAAGATCCTCTCTATCGGGCATTCCACGGTCCTGACTCTGCCCCTCAGTCGATACACTGCTGTTCCTGGCGGAAGGTGCACTGGATGGATGTTGGGACTCGTGTGGCAAAGACAACGTTCTGGCGAAGCCCAGCTGCACGCTGCTGACAGCCGAACGTGATATTTGCATTTAGAGGGGGCCGTCCTCTGGCTTGCCGAGCTTCTGCCCGTGACAATCTGTTTGGAGAATCCTTCAGGCAACAGTCTCACAAATTAGATTAGGAGGTGACACAAAATGTATTTTGTGCGACAAAACAATTCCACGCCAAGCCCCGCACATCGAGGGCTATATGAGGAACAGAAACGCCAGATGCCCGGGCGTCACGGTGAAATTGTCATCGGACATTTGTTTGCTTTTATTAGACATCGGTTTTCATGTTACAGACTAACTGATTTCTCACCCAGAATGCATCTCTTTTGGTTAAAGCAGTGGACATGTACAAGTATTCACAGATTCCAAAAAGTTATTCTATTTTTCAGTTGCCCGACTACAAAAAGGAGTTTAATTAAACTGTCACAGTGCATCTCCCATACACAGAGACATGGGGAAAATGCTTAGTCAAATTCTAACTCAAATATTACAATTCTACTTAAATAATTAGGTTTGACTGTGGTCGTTAACGGGATGCTGATCTTTATTTGACATCTCTACGTTTCATCTGCTATAAGGCAGACATGTGGTTTTGGTAGTGCCAATCAATCAAAATCAACCAAAATGTATTTGTATGAACCCAACTAGAACAACTATTAAAACTATATGAAGCCAAATACCTGTTGAGCAATTTGTTTAAGGGACTTAAACATATAAATAACTGCATATCAGTTCCCAATTGTGTTTTATCTAGTTAGTTTTTTTACGTTTTTTTTTACTGAATTGCTGACACGTCTTTAGCATAATTTCTCTTGAATGTAACACCAGTGGAAATAAAAATTTGAAACACTTGGAAAATGGCGCAGCTCCGAAGGCTTCATTGTTAATAATGGGATCTCCCGTGTGGTCTAGCGGTAAGAGCGTTTGACGCTAGCCACGGCAACCGGGGTTAGATTCCACCGGTCATGCCAGTTTTGGCTCTGGCCAAGTGCCACCAGGGGACGGTAATTGGCTGTCTGCCCCAGGGAGGGGGGAGGGATAAAAGCCGAAGGAAAGACTCGCTGCATATATGAGTGGTCCTGTGTGTTACGATGACAGGCTTCGGCCTAGTCGGGTACTGGCTGGAAGGAGGCAGTGCAGCGCTGGCTACTGGCCGGACTACGGCAGCGAGTTCTCATACTGGGACGGAAATAGAGAGAGGGAATTGGATACTAAAAAGTGGGGGAAAAACTGCAAAAATAATACATAAAAAAAATATCTAAAAATCTATAGATACAAATACACAGCTGATGGTCAGTCAGGTTTACAAAATTGCAATTCCTTAATAACAATACTTTATCATAACAAAGCATCGATACTGATACTGACCTTGTGTGTAATTTCTCAATCGGGTAACACAGAGAGCATGGACAAGTGAAAACGTCCATGTTTACGCAGATGCCACTGATGGACAGAAATGGAAACTCAAATCTATTTCCTCCATACTTCAGGAAAGTGTATGGTGTTCCACACCAGTATGAGTGGCAGAATAAGCTAATAAAACTGGTCTGTGGATGGGAAACTACTGCGGCCTTTTGCTGACAGAAATCTTTCACATGAAAAACATTTATACAGTGCACCTAAATAAACTGCCCAAAATGCATTAAAAAGTATCTCATTTCTATCATGTTTTGTCATGCTCACTATTGTTCTCTAAGAAAATTGCATTTCTTTACTTGTGGGCATGTTGTGGGAGTTATTCAACAACCCTTGAATGATAATGGTTTTACGGCAACAGAAATAAGGCTCGTGGGAAATTAAAGGCTGTCAAAGTTATCTGATATAAATGACACACATCTGAGATTAAGCACATTCAATTCCTGCTAAAAGGACGAATGCCTTGAGCAGAGACCGCAACAATCACCAGTTGTGTCAAGAACACCACATTCTTTTCTAATTGGCAAAAAAGAAAAGATTTTATAGCATTGGCTATGAAATTCATACAGTGGCCTGGATTCAATTTTTTTTTAATTGTCCTTATTTTTTACTTGCAAATAAATGCATGTTTTTTTCCCTTCAAAAACACAGCACTTGCCTGGTGAGTTAATTTTGGTAATGACTGAACTCACCAAACTTTGTGAAGAAAGTTTTTATAGAGGAAAAAAACGAACATTTGGATTTCTCTGTCAAGTCAAAATTAAGGAATTTTGTTGGCCTGTTTCATAGAAACTGATTTCAAAGTGAATGTAAGTCCTCGAGTAATTGTCTTGATAGTGGTTTTATGGACGGGCTTTATACGAGGGCTCTTACTTTGAATCTTTAATAGGCATGGGCTCATTGGTAGCATTACGATTATTAACATATACTCTCCAGTATTTTTTTCACCACAAGGACACATCTACTCTCGTCACTGAGTAAATCTCCCGGGAAACCATGAGAGAAAAGAGCAACCAGATTCTCCTTCTAACAGAGGCCATGTTTGATGAATCTGTGCTACAGGAAAGACTGCTCAGACACACACTGATCTTTTAAAGCACATCTCGCAGTTCAAACACCACATTTCAAAAGTTGAAAACTTGAATCACAGAAGCAGTGCAAGTGAAGGATTTCCTGATGTGGTCAGACGAGCTCTAGATGCCGTACAGACGGGTGGACGTGTGCAGAATCCCGCATGGTGTGATTCCCGCTGATGCCCACAGTCCATCACAATCCTGTGCCAGGCTTCTTTTAAAGTCTAAAGCAATCTGCCCAGGCCACTGTCTACCCATTAAATATACAGTTTGTTGTTTTCTGGGGTTACTTGCGGTCTAGTTTGCTCGCAGGTCTGCTCTGGTGAGTGCACCATGCATGCTTTGGATAGGACGCTAAACCAAGGGCCTGACTCACTACAGTCATGAAGGGTTCCGTATCGGTGTTAACCCTGGTGTCAAACTCCCACTGGGCGGCGGATAGCGTAGCGGTCTAACGCACCGTGTCTTGGCTGGTCCGATACGATGTGCGCTGCCTGTCAGGGATGCAATTCGAAACCTGTCTCTACCAGACCGGCCCTGGTCATCAGCCCCAATTAGGGGCGGCATTTGGCTGGGGGGAGGTTTAATTAGCTCCCAATTTGGTAGCTAATAACCCTCTATTTATTTCAATTTGCCCTCCCCACATGAGTCCGGGAACCCCGGTCACAGTGGCCAGCGTCAAACGTTGTAACAGCTAGACCACCCTGGAGGCCCCAAATATTTTCTCTTTTTTTAAACACTTTCCGATTTTTTTTTTTTTTTTGCCAAATGGGCAGTTGCTCCTCGAGTCAGCGCCGTGCCCCGCGCACCCTCACAAAGAGCCCTGCGGCTGGAGTGCGTGTCGTACAATCTGTGTGATCCGATTGGCTCGCCCACAAGCCCGTGATTGTTTTCCACGCTATAGGCCAGCGTCCCTCTGGAGGACAGTGCTCTGATCTGGGGAGTGTCTCTTAGTATTCCAGTAGGTATCAGTTGGTATAGCATGGCACTGGCAATGCCAAGGTTGTGGGTTCGGGTTGTTCAGATGGGACGGTAAAAACCGAGGTCCTGACTCTCTGTGGTCATAAAAGATCCCATGGTGCTTTTCAAAATAAGTGTAGGGTGTTAACCCGGTGTCCTGGCCAAATTCCCAACCAAGACAATATATATACATGGAATTCATTCCTTCCCTCCCTCCTCGCCTCTCCACTGTGTATCTGATGTACAGTGAGTTTGTACTAGCGCACCAGGTGGGTGCTGCACATTGGTGGTGGTTGAGGTGAGTTGTCCCCTATCATTGTAAAGTGCTTTGGGTTCCTTGGGAAAAAAAGTGCTATATAAATCCAATATTCAATTCAATTCAATTCAATTCTTAGTGGAAATCTGTCTGCGGGCTGGTGATCACACTGTGCTAATGACCTAGCCCGGGGTCAAACCTGCCAGGTCAGGGCTATGGGGCCCCAGCCTGTGCTCTCCGTGAGATTAATAAGCGTGGAGACACCGGGGCTCAGGCCGGATCGCTGAATAATCACCTGTGCGAAGGCGAGGCCGCTGGGTTTCACTCACCTTTCTGCCCGTCTGTCGGCGCCGGTCTCTCCCAAAGCGTGAGCATGCAGACCACCAGCAGTATTGTCCCTGTGTTGGCTTTGTGCATAAATCTCTTATTCATCCTGGAAGAGACGAGACCACAGAACAACAGGGAGACGTCGTCATTATGAGGACAGGAGCAGCAGCGACTGGACTCACGGTGATTTTATGCTTCTCTTTCTTTGATCCCAATTTCGTACTGCCGTAATTGTCAGCTTTATTCGATGCGTTTTTTCTCCTCCCTCCATTAGTTAGAACATAAACACGTACAAGCGTTTAACGACAAAGAGCAGTCCGTTTAGCCCATCTCGGCTCGTCGTTCGGCCAGAAGGACGAGTTAAACAGAGCCGCTTCATTTATCTCCCGCAAGCTAATGACATCTTAACGAGTAGAAAGTCTCTTCAAAACCTGGCAGCATATTACAAATGTTCATTTACTGAAGACCAGACAAGCCATGATGTCCTTTCACTAAATTCACAACAATAATGATCATTTAGGAGTTCTGTCCATGGGCAGCAGTGTAGTGCTGTGGTTATGGAGGTTGGCCTGTAAATGAGAGGTTGCAGGTTTGAATCCCAGGTGAGGCACTGCCATCGGACCCTTGAGCAAGGCACTTAACTTCAAATGCTTTATCTACGGATAAGGAATATCTACAGATACTGTGTAAAAATTGTAAAATGCAGTTTGCTCTGGATAAGAGCTTTTTTCATTCTTGAATTTAACAGCATTCTAACTTCAATATCACAAAAAGAGCTGCACAATCAAAGAGGCTTCCCTGCCTGGTTGGCACAGCATGGCCACGCCTTCTTTGTACTCTCACCGAAAGTGGAGTCTGAAATCCTGCGACTCCCCGAGTCATCGCTCTAATCCAGAGCAATTTACAAGATGTGCATTAAGAGCGCAAGAGATCAGTGCAGTAATACAGTAATAGACATCATTGTTGGCAGCTGCACACCATACCTGTAACACCGGTAAAGAAGAGGTTAGTAGATATTTTTTTAACATTTCATAAAGTTTTAAACATGAGGTTGGCATGAGGTTGGGTCAGGTTCAGGGTTCAGGTTGGTGTTAGGTTGGGCCAGGTTCAGAATGGCATGAGGTTGGGTTAGACTGATGTGAGGTTCGGTGATTTTTGTGCAACGTTACACCCCTAGCTACGAGGGCTTGTGTCGTTGTGTGCCCAGCTCACACCCGTGTCCAATCCTCTCCCTTTCTTGACTTATAGATGATGAACCCCAACCTTAGAGTGCGATACCTATTCATCCATTTTTGATGCTAAATGACCTGGCCGCAGGGATAAAGCAATAACAACGACCAACAGCGCTGGCGTTGTACCGACACACGGGGGCTTCTCCTGCCCTTTCCCTCCCAGTTCAGACGTTCTGGTGCCACCGCTACACCACCCACGACCGAACAGAAGGGGAACGCCTCCTCCTCCTCCCACCACAAACACAGAGAACACTGAGGCGTTGACCAGTCGGGAAAGAGATTCATCGAAAACACCGGAGGAAAAAAAACGACCTTGGACATGCTTTTATTTTTTTTTGTCAAGTGTTAGCGCTCTGTCCTTAACAAATACACGAGAACAGAATCCCTTGTATTTCTTTTCCAAATTAGGTTTATGCAAAATGTGAGACAGTGAAACACCGCGGCGTTGAAAACGACTCTCAAAGTTATTTTCTCATTAAGTAAACCGCGGAGCACTTCTGGCGAGTTTAATTGTATGTTACATTTGAATATGACTTCATGTTTAATGCATGCTTGTTTATAACAGAATAGGCATAATTAATGCGGTTAGACAACGGAGGACAGAAACAGGAAAATGTAACACTTAAAACTTTATGTTGGCAAAACAAGCAATTTGGATCATTAATAAAAGGCATATATTAAAAAATTAATATTCATAGATTAATTTTGTGTTAAACAAAGTTCATTTAAATTCCACAATGTCCTTTGTCCTTAACTTTGAGTGTCATTTTTTTTGTTCAGATGCATTAGTCACTAAACTTTAGCTGATGCTGTGTGAGGACACAAATGAAGTTACACTTAGCAAAGCTGAAGGCAAATTGCATTTTGGTTAGATTGATTCTGGTTATGGCCCTATTAACACCCTGCTGGGTATGAATGTGGGTGTTACGTGGAGTAGTGCAAGTCGAGAAACAGATCAATCATGAAATGTACCAAAAATAGATTTAATTAACAGGGAAACGCGCTCAAAAAGGGGGAAGGCAAACTCAAACGGCTTGAACATTTTAAATAAACAGTCAAGTACAACTCAAAAACCATTTTGACCACTCCCCCTGGCTCTGCCAGTCAGGTTGCCACACATGGAATAAAATATTAGCACACAGAGGTTATAACCACAAATGCATTTGAGTCTTGCCACTGGATAAAGACCAGTTGTGCTAAAACAACTTTCGCTTCGCTATGAAGCATCCAATCAAGGCATTTTAGGATTTCAGCATACCGTAACCTACCTGATCAAATACTTATTAATGCCGGAATGGGTTCTGCACATTACATTATGGATGGAAGCACAGTCATTGTCCCAAAAGTACATTTTGATTTGCTTGCTTTTTTTAAGTGTTTCATTTTAGTTTCACTGGCCATAACTGGTAGTACTTTAGAATACGGTCCACTTTAAATTCTTTAAAAAGCATTGAAAGATTAATGAATATGCTGATTAAAGTCATGTTCGGCTCATTTAGAAACAGGGAGAGGTTCATTCTTCGCTCGTGACACACCGCCGTGATTCTCTCCTTTACAAATTTGTGAGTTTGGGAAATTTCTGTCAAACTACAAATAATATCTTACTGAAAAAGCATATTAGTTAGTGTGAAATCCAAAAGTGCCAAGCGAAAACCCAAGTCTCCCGGGTCAGGCTGCCAGCTTTGGCTCTCAGAAATATTCCATCAGGATTGTCTCACCAAGACTAAATGAGCAGCAATGAATCTCCGGCTTAAAACTGGGAAATATCCACTGCCTTTCTGAGTGCCTGAAAACCTCCCTTCCTGGCTTAATTGAAAAGGAGAGGTCTGAGGGCACCCTCCTGCTGTTTTGACAGTGCTGGACTCAAATCCCACTCAACTCAGATAACAACACAGAGGGCTGCCTCACCTCTGGAGCCTGGGTTTACATGCGGAGGGATCAGCACACTTCCTCCCTGAGCCCAGAACAAAGGCAGAGAGAGAGAGAGGGAGAGGAGGAGGAGGTTCTGACAGGAAAGCAACAGCGTAGTCACGGAGAGTTCATACGCGCACCATTTCCTTCTTTGTTTTTGTTACACCTGAGAAAATGTGATATTGCACCAAAAAAATAGACCGATATTCTCCTTTTAAAAAATCCAGACGATTCGCAATGTGCTGAGATCATGGCGGGCGACACCTTGTGTGCTTCCAACACCTTTTCAAGCACCCTTGCAAGCCTTTAAAACATGTATCAAAACCTCACCCTGGATATTGGATACCGGAAACTAATTCTATGTAGGGGCGGAGGATAGCGTAGCGGTCTAACGCACCGTATTTTGACTGATCCGATATGAGTGTGCGCTGCCTATCAGAGGCAGGGTTCGAAACCAGTCTCTACCAAACCGGCCGCGGTCGTCAGCCCCGATCTGGGGGCGGCGTTTGGCTGTCCGGTTCGGGGTGAGCCGGCTCGGGTCCGCCGTGAAGCACGTAAGGGAGTCTCCAGAACGTGGGTGGGCGATTTCCATCTCAAAGGAAGCGGAGGTCGCGCTGCCCTCGGAGAATTAGCTTGCCTCGTAGAGACGAGCGGCGGACCCGTGTGGGGAGGGTAAATCAAAATAAATAGGGAGAAAAACGGGAAAAAAAGTCTGAAACAAAAAGAAAAAAAATAATAATAAAAGAAAAAGGAAACTAATTCTATCAACGTTGTTTTGTGCAGCCGTTTGCTCATCATGCCTCATGTACACAAAGCGCATAAACACTGTGAAACAATGGCATCGTTAGACCCAGAGGCTTACACGCTTCCAATATGATAAACAATGATTGCTTGCAGTGTACAACATGGAATGTCCCAGGTTTATGAATTTCACACAGGAAGAACATTTCTTTGATGCATTGACTTGCAAATGCGACAGGGCGGTGGATCCATTTCCCCAGACAGATTGGCACATTAAAGCCACCGTTGAGTAAAAGGGGAAAAAGCAGAAGTAAGGAATGGAGGGAACCTGGAATCTGAGCATCGACGGTTTAAAGACCACATTAAAAACGGTCGTACAAATGTAAGAAGATGAAAATGGAGGCTTAACGTTGATGTGATGTTGATGTAAAATGCTGAAATCAATGAATACAGGATTGAATTAACTTTCAATGGGGCGATACATGATAAAAATGGAAAGACATTTACATTTTAAGCATTTAGCAGACGCTCTTATCCAGAGCAACTTACAAGATGTGCATCAATACATGGTAAGAACAATCATAGTTCACGCAAGAGATCAGTGCAGTAATACTGCGATATACATCGTTGTTGGCAGCTGCATACCGTACCTGTAACACTGGGAAGGAAAAGGTTAGTATTAGTATGGTAAAAAGTATTGAATAAATAGGCAGTGGTGATGACAATTGGCTAGATGTGCAGAATTTAGTGGCAGTGGAGTCTGAAAAGGTGGGTTTTGAGTCTCTTGTGGAAGATCGCTAGTGATTCCGCGGTCCTGACCGATTGCAGAAGATCATTCCACCACCGAGGGGTCAGGACAGAGAAGAGGCGAGACCGCGAGGAGCGGCTGCCGGGTGCCCGGAGGGATGGGACAGTCAGTTTGCCAGAGGAGGCAGAGCGGAGGGGTCTGGCTGGGGTGTAGGGTGTGATGAGTGTCTGGAGGTAAGGGGGAACAGTTCCTCTAGCCGCTTGATAAGCCAGCACCAGTGATTTGTATCATATGTGTGAAAGCAACGATACATCCAAACAAATATATGTTTATTAGTAATAGTGTGTTTGCAAGTACTCACTGAGCTTAGAACTGACGACGCAAATCCACTTCAATGAACTGGGACAGACCAAGAGACAAACTGGTATGGCTTTATCTGCAAGTATCAAGGATAGTTAGTTAGACGTGAATGGGAGAATCACACACCAATAATAAAACAAAAATCCATAATTTAAATTGCATTAATCTCAGAAAAAAACAAGTGACAGTGATTGATCAATGCCTACAATGAAAAATCTGTTAGCCCTGAAAGCGATCGCAATGGTCCTTTAAAATTCACACAAAATATTCTGCAGGTATTTTTCACTGTATGAGATGAGGGCTCAACTTTGAAGAGCAAACATATGGAAGAGTTGCTTTTTCGATTCTTTGTACGGGAACATTTATTTCCAGCCGTTCAGTGACCACTCGTGCCCATTGTTATCCTGGAAGAGACTCCTAGACTCCAGCCGTCTTCATTCAATCCTCACAGACGTAACGGTATCTGCTAGATAACTGAAAGGTTAGGGGAGCTGTATTCCTGTAACGATTCTTTTAAATTAAATGCTTTGAAGCATTTGATTTTGTGCCCGTGTATTCCTCCCAGCTAATGTTAATTAGCTTAGCTAGCAATCTCCTCAGTTCTAGCTCGCTACCCCGCAGAATTAGGTTTTTACGTGCATGTTGGCAAGCTTATCTTAGATAAGAATAAGAATAAAGCTATCTAACTAGGAATAAGCCATTATTCTGTTATCAGACATTTTCTGAAAGAAAAAAAAATCCTTTTAAAGTATCTCTGAAGGTCCTACTCTCATGCAGTGGTGGTGGGGGGTGGTCTACCTACCAATATACTAACTAATGTATTGCAAACATATGATGCATAGCTAGTTGGGTATCATTTACTCAGTTCACGGTTCCCACTCAAATCAAATTTCCATTTTCCATGATAAGTTGAAGGTTTTCAATGACATTTTGTTTTTGCGACTGATGCAAAAATGGACTTTACTTTCATAACATAACATGTTTTGTTGCTAGTGCAAATACACATCTCATTGTGTGTCTCTGTGTGTGTGTGGGTGAGAACAGCCGTGGCAAATGGCAACAATGGTGGCAAGGGAACAGACATTTTGCACGGTAACGTTATCAGAAAAGAAGAAATAAATATATATAACGTTACATGGAATCAGACATTTTCATGACATTTCATTTTAATTGATTTTCAAGGTTTTTCCATAACGCGTAGGAACCCTTTGAATTCAAAGTTAGGCCCAGTTCGGCCTCCTGGGGCTCCATATTTTCAGTGAATTCACAGTGAGTCACGAGACTCCATCCAGATAAATATTGACGATGCGGTGCTGTGAGGCTTTGAGGCTTAGCCCGTGACCCAAGGCCAGTCCTGCTATTAACTTCTACAAAAAAGGATTTATGCATTCGTTACTTTTTCCATTTCATGCACAATATTCTGTACTTCGTGGTGGCTGAGATTAACATAAAACTTTGTGTTTAGTTGCTTCTTGTTTTGCCAGTTACACAAATAAAGCACCCGTGCATAAATGTGTCACTCAAAGTTAAGGTCAAGCCGTATTGAGGTGGGGCTTGAGTGAAGCATAAGAGCCACAAACAAATCAATAAATCTTTACTGTCCTGTTCTTGGGCAATTTGTTTTGCAGACTTATAAATATGCAGACTGCACATAAGCCTACATGCAATATGCCAAAATCTGGTTCTGTGTGGCTCAGTAGGTAGAGCGTGGTTCTGTGTGGCTCAGTAGGTAGAGCGTGGTTCTGTGTGGCTCAGTAGGTAGAGTGTGGTTCTGTGTGACTCAGTAGGTGGAGCGTGGTTCTGTGTGGCTCAGTAGGTAGAGCGTGGTTCTGTGTGGCTCTCGTAGATCATGGTTCTATTTGGCTCAGTAGGTTCTGGTTCGGTGTGTCTCAGTAGGTACAGCGTGGTTCTGTGTGGCTCAGTAGGTGGAGCGTGGTTCTGTGTGGCTCAGTAGGTAGAGCATGGTTCTGTGTGGCTCAGTAGGTAGAGCGTGGTTCTGTGTGGCTCAGTACGTAGATCATGGTTCTATTTGGCTCAGTAGGTAGAGCGTGGTTCGGTGTGTCTCAGTAGGTACAGCGTGGTTCTGTGTGGCTCAGTAGGTGGAGCGTGGTTCTGTGTGGCTCAGTATGTAGATCATGGTTCTGTGTGGCTCAGGTAGGTAGATCATGGTTCTGTGTGGCTGACAACGCTTAGGTTGTGGGTTTGGTTCCCATTGGGGACCACATATACTGAAAAATGTATGCATTCACTACTGTAAGTCACTTTGGATAAAAAGCATCTGCTAAATGGCATATATTAATCATATAATATAAAATCAACACTGAAAAATGTAATACAATAAGCTATAGTAAGAAATATAACAACAGGACAAGTTGCATATTTAAACATTAAATAACAAATCTAGTTTTTTTTTTTACATCTCTTTTGGAAAACCTTCCTAAATAATTTGAGTGTTTCTACCACTTTCCCTCTTAAAGAAAGGGGGGAGTGGCACTAAACTGCAAGAAAGATATAGAAGCTCTTGAAAAGGTTCAAAGGAGGGCAACTAAATTGATACCTGGTATCTAAGGTAAAAGTAATGAGGATAGACTTAAGGCACTCAATCTATTTAAGTTTAGCAAACGGAGACTTAGGGGGGATTTGAGTGAGATTTTAAAATTCCTAAAAGGGATTAACAAAGTGAACTACCAAAGATTTTTTAAGATAAGTGGGGTCAGCAGAACAAGAGGCCACAGGTGGAAATGAGTTAAAGGCAAATTTCGCACGGATATTAGGACGTTTTTCTTTACACAGAGAGTTGTTGAGAGTTACCATGTATTAATGTACATCTTGTAAGTCGCTCTGGATAAGAGGGTCTGCTAAATGCTTAAAATGTCAAATGTAAATGTAGTTGTCAATGCCTGGAACAGCTTGCCAGGTCGGGTAATAGAGGCAGAAACACTTGGACTATTCAAGTCCAGGCTAGATGCAGTACTGGATACTCTTTAGATTAGGACAAGACGAGCCTAGATGGGCGGAACGACCTGCTCTCGTCATTATGTATTCTTATGTTCTTATTCTTAAAATGTTGAAAAATCAGCTGTCTGTGATTATGTGTATTATACCCCTACAAATCACCTTTCACATAGAAACACACCTCTCGCTCTTGCTTACTGTGTAATAATGAAATGTTCCATTAATGCACCCAGAAGAGCAAGGAGAATTATAATCTCACACCACTACGGCCATCATTCACATGCTACCTTCATGAATTGGTGCATGTTATTGACACGTGGATTTTGCTGCAGAGCTGCTACCAAAGTCAAAGTCAAAGTGTTTTATTTGTCAAGTGCACAGTATAACACAAGGTCATTCTGAACAATGAAATTCTTGGGACATGGCAAGCAACAACTAAGTAGTGAACAATAGCAGAAATATACATAACAGAAAAACATTAAACATTAAACAATAAACAATTGTAGCAGTTCCGGAACCAGTAAGAAGGGGGAATATAGACAGTAGAATAAGTAGAATAAGACTTTTAAATAAAAACTTTAAATGGTGGGGGGGGTGGTGGTAATAAAAACATATTAAATAAATAGACCATGGATAAGAGATATTTCATTTTGCAGTGGGTAGCACTGCCCTCTCCCAGCTATAGGGCCTTGGGTTCGAATCTGGCCCCATGTATCTGAATAGAAAACCATTACATTTCCTTCACACATTCCAAAGATGACCTTAATGGTTTCTATAGATTTCCTCCCCGAGAGAGAGAGTGCACCTCACCCCTGTCGCCCCATCCACAGGACACAGTGATGTCTGAAAAGGGATGGCGAGATGAATGGATGGATGAACAAATAACATCATAGTACAGGTAATGAATGTGTTACCGATGCTATTACACTCACAGGGGTGTTAATGGCAGAACTGCCTGCTTAAAGCAGAAATGGTGTCACCAAAGTTGCATACAGCATGAAAAACATGACTTTTGGAGGCTTTGATTCATTTCACTTTAACACAATGATCTCAATCTTTCCAAACAATGTGGGAACTTAATTATGATTATTAATGTAGTTCTGTGTGGCTCAGTAGGTAGAGCATGGTTCTGTGTGGCTCATTAGGCAGAGTGTGGTTCTGTGTGGCTCAGTAGGTAGAGCGTGGTTCTGTGTGGCTCATTAGGCAGAGTGTGGTTCTGTGTGGCTCAGTAGGTAGAGTGTGGTTCTGTGTGTCTCAGTAGGTACAGCGTGGTTCTGTGTGGCTCAGTAGGTAGAGCATGGTCCTGTGTGGCTCAGTAGGTAGAGTATTGTTCTGTGTGGCTCAGTAGGTAGAGCGTGGTTCTGTGTGGCTCAGTAGGTAGAGCATGGTTCTGTGTGGCTCAGTAGGTCAAGCGTGGTTCTGTGTGGCTCAGTAGGTACAGCATGGCGCTGGCAGCGCTTAGGTTGTGGGTTCAATTCCCAATGGGGCCACATATACTGAACAACGTATCCATTCACTACTGTAAGTCGCTTTGGATAAAAGCGTCTGCTAAATGGCATGTGTTATGTTATGATTATGATTATCCTATTTGCCTTGTAAGGCAAGAGTGAACCCGTATTAAAATCACGCCATCCAAAGGTCATGCAGTTTGAACAGAGCGGCTCGACCGCTTAATCAAGCGATCAGGGCAGCCTCCTTTCACACACACACAACATATTCCTTTCAGTTTTCCCCGATCGCATCAAAAATGTTCGGTCGTTTAACATTTCAGTCTATTTATAAACTGCGCACCAACAGTCACATTGAATTCCGCTGCCTGCACCCCTGAGCAGTTGCCTTATTCCGTTGCGTTTGAAAACGCAGTCTCATTACGCACGTTGTCTATTTTCGACCTCGGCTGTAAACATCCTATCGCCAAGACTTTATGAATTATGAATGGCGTATCCCTCGCATTTTAGCGAAGCATCGCATGTCTAATGGTCTGTACTTTTAAAAGGCAAGAGCAGACGTGCCGGAAGGCGATTCCACGGCGGCGGCGTTGCGTTCTGACCTCGGTAGTAGGAATAGGAGGAGATAGTGATGGATTCTGCACTGCGGAGCTCCGACACGTTTCACAGCCTCGCACGCTGATAAGGTTACACACTCCTTTCTATGAAATCAACATTTTCCCATGAAATTGAGAACTGAATTGTCACTGATGCTTACAGTAAAAAAAAAAATACATATTCCCCCTCAAGAAGCCTGAGAAAATAATGGACTGAAAGTTTAGATTTTTTTTTTTAATAGTAATATTTTTAGTTGAAAATGGTTGTTAAAAATAGTTTTAGAAAACATCAAACTAAAAAACAAACAACTTAATCTGAAGTTAATAAGTGAATTAATAATCACCATCTACGGTTGCTCAATGAGAAGACATGACCAAGGGAGAGTGTTGTGTTGGGTATACAGTAACAAGAGTTTGAATCTTTTTTACAGACTTTTCCCAGATGATTTCAGTTTCAATTTCTCGTGCTAATTAGAAAGGCATAGTACAAGACAATTCAATTACTGATCATTTTTCAGAAAACAACTCTAGGTGCCTTTTTTAAATGAGATTGGGTTAACAAGCACACTCTGAAATAAAGCCAACCTAATCCAATTTGAGAGTGTGCTGTGTTGTGATTATTTTACACTGGCTGTGAATTGTGAGCGATTCTCTTAAGGAACAGCTTGAATTGATCATTGAGCAGTTCTTTGAAATTGACATTGAATATTCCACAGGTCATAATCAATACTTGCTGTTAATTTCCCTCTTGTGATTAATAGCATCCCGGCCAACCTTTCAGATATCGATGTGGCAATTGATGCAAGCCAGGACAAACACAGTCTCCATTCATTTAAACGGCATTACTCATTTTTCAGTATTAAAAACTGAAATGCGGGGACAGTGAAAATCCTAAAGCTTATCAACATGAATCATGACTTTCTTTCATCTCAACGTTTTACTGGTCATTCCCTGAGAGTTTAGTGTTGGCAAGTGAGAGTGAGAGTGAAATTGTTTTGGATTTTTTACTTGAAATTGACTTGTTTTGGATTGGTTGAGAACCCTGTGTGTGTAATGACTACTGATTGTATGAGGACCTGGCTTGGATTAACAACAATGGATTACGGACAAAGACAACAAGAGAAGGATTGTGGACTGTATGTATTTGAATTCCCTGATTACCCATCCTTTTTTGTGTTTTTTTAAAGAAATCAGTTGAATAAAATGACCATTTTGTTTGTATATTGCCTCCTCTGAAAAGGTCCTTGGGTGTCACCCTACCCCCAGTGGCACTAACACTATTTATACTTACTAGCCTACTTCTCTGTTACACCACCAAGCCAGACATATCCTGTTTTATCATTTTAATGTTGTGGTCATTAAGCATTTATACAAGTTTATTATTATATTATTATTAATAATAATAAATATTCATTATAGGAGGTTAGCTGCAAATGAACATTTAGCAAACAGAGCATCTTACACCTAGACCTAGCCTATAGCAATAAAACAAAAGTGTTGCCATGTTATGTGTTATCTGGGATTTGAACCTGCAACCTCAGATCCTGTCCCTGCCCACGCTAGCTGTGGTGCTCTACAGCTCACAGTTGGCTAGAGCACTGTGCTGCTTTGGGATGGAGGCGGGGTTTCACTGTGCACTAGTGACCCCTCTGGTCATTTGGGAGACTGCAGCCTGCCTGCACCAGCTGCACAAGAAGTGTGTTCCTCCAGTGCGATGACTGCACAGCTGGCTGAGTGGGATTCAGAGGACATGTGCTCTCTTATGATGATGTTGTTGGTGATGGGACAGTCCTACAGCTGGGATTGGGCACTCCACACTGGGATCAAAGCAAACACTGGGGAATAAAAACATGTTGCAAAATAAATACATAAAATTGGACTGGAATAGAGGGTCCCAGCGGCACGGTGGTGCAGTGGATAGCGCTGTTGCCTCACAGCAAGAAGGTCTCGGGTTCGAATCCAGGCCGGGGGCCTTTCTGTGCGGAGTTTGCATGTTCTCCCTGTGTCCGTGTGGGTTTCCTCTGGGTACTCCGGTTTCCTCCCACAGTCCAAAGACATGCACGTTAGGCTAATTGGAGAGTCTAAATTGCCCGTAGGTATGAGTGTGTGAGTGAATGGTGTGTGTGCCCTGCGATGGATTGGCGACCTGTCCAGGGTGTATTCCTGCCTCTCGCCCGGAACGCATGCTGGGATAGGCTCCAGCCCCCCGCGACCCTGACCAGGAATAAGCGGCTTAGATAATGGATGGATGGATGGATAGAGGGTCCCATTCTTAATTAAACACATATGATATCAATTTAGCAGCCTACAGAAATGAAGCCAACGCGATGTGGATTTTGAGGATGGCAGCAGGGAAGTGCAGGTTATACATGTTATAATTAATTATTATCCAATTCATGAAAGGTGTATTTTTTTCTTCCAAAGTTATTCGTTTATAGTACAAAGCATTGCCAAGCATAAGATATTCCACAAAAATTCACATTCTTGAAAGACTGGGCCCAGATTCACACTGACTGCAATGTGAGGAGTCCTAAAATGTGAGCAACGACATTAAGCAGGCTGTGTCCTTCTGCTTCTTACACAGCACTTTCTGTAAGTTCTGTGAAAGCAGGACTTAAATACACAAGAATCTTAAAAAGAAAAAATGATACGTTGCTGTGGATAAAAGGCAGATGTGATTGTAGTTAGCTTGGAAGAGAGAGACCTAGATTTTAATTGATTTAAATGTGGTTTTAGTGGAGTGGGACTCATTACATGAATACAGTAAATATAATAAGGGCCCTGTGCTGGACCATGTCTCTCGACACTGAGGTGTGTGGTTCAGACAGACACTGCAGCTTCAAGGTGTCTCGGTTGGCAGAATATAGCAATAAAAAATAAAAGTGTCTGACCTCTTAGGAAGGCCAGCACCCTCTCCAGTTTTTTTTCTATATTTGTTAGATTTTTTCCCTGTTATTTCTCCCAATTTAGTAGCAAATTACACCCTCTATTCATTTAGATTTTACCCTCCCCACACAAGGCCACAAGGCAAGCTAATCCCCCGAGGGCAGCGAACTCCGCTTCCTCCGAGACGGAATTCGCCCACCCACATTCTGGAGACTCCCTTACGTGCTTCACGGTGGACCCGAGCCGGCTCACCCTCCCCCTCCCCCTCCCCCTGAGGCGGACAGCCAAATGCCACCCCTGATCGGGGCTGACGACCAGGGCCGGTCTGGTAAAGACGGGTTTCAAACCGCATCCCTGACAGGCAGTGCACACCGTATCGGACCTTAACCCTTAGGAGTCGCCGATCATGCCGGCGTGATCAAATCAGTAACTGGTTCAAGACGCTGTAGCTTTAAAACGAAGTCACTTTGAGCATTGCCGTCAACTTCACTCGAAAGACCAAGTGCTGGATATTAATTTTAATTTGATAGTTTTGAATGACATTGAAAGACCAAGTAAAGGCAGGAGATATTATCATTTTAATTTGATATAAAAATTATATTTACGAGTTGGGAGTAAAAGTTTTGTGGAGTATGTGAGGCAGTTGGCCTCGTGTGATTTGTTTGAAAATCTACGAATAACCTTGCTTTTGTACGTCGAGGATGACGAACTTGAAGAAATTATTGGTAAGGAGTCTGACATCGAGAGTGATGCTGACGACGAAATTGACGACCCGTCTTTTGTCCTCGACAACAAGACAAAATAGCCAAAGACCTCTAAGGGCTACTACCTTCACGTTCTCAGAGAAGTCACTGAAAACACAGCATGTCTCTAATGGAGTGGAGGCCCTCGCACAATTAAGCCACGCTCCTTTTCGCGGTAATTGGGCAAAAGGAAAACGTGGGCTCTGATTTGAGCGCCTCAGTCAGCCCGAGAGCTTAGGGAACCGGCGTCAACCACCGAGCCGTCTGCATGCATCAGCGGAAAAAATCCTTTCCTTCGATTAACGCAGGACGGTAATGAGAGGGGGAACCATCGCTGGTGTTCCTGCACGGCGAGTCTTGAGAAGGGAGGTGGAGAGACGGGCGCTGGACTGAAGGGCTATTTTTAGGCCCTTCTCACAAAATTCGTATTTCACAGCAAGGACAGCGAGTGATTGTGAGACGGCTTAATTAGCCACTGTGGTACATATACCTGCTCAGAGATGATCAATTGCACGCCTTGGTTTGGCTCCATTTAAAAAAACCTTTCAGACTGCTGGGTGGCTCATCCTGTTAGGACACTGTTCTAGTGGGTGGCAGTGCAGTGTAACGACTAGGGGAACTGGGCTTGTAACGCATAGGTTGCTGGTTCAATTCCCAGGTGGGGCACTGCCGAGCTAAAGGTACTTCACCTGAATTGCCTCAGTAAAACATCCAGCTGTATAAATGGATTGTACGTAAAGAAATGTAAACTCGGAAGTCGCTCTGCATATGGAAGAGCATCTGCTAAATGCCTAAAATGTAAAAATGTGTGGATGAGCCCCACGGTCTGCATCCTGTTAAGACACTGTTCTAGGGTGTGGATGAGCCCCACGGTCTTCATCCTGTTAAGGCACTGTTCTAGGGTGTGGATGAGCCCCACGGTCTGCATCCTATTAAGACACTGTTCTAGTGTGTGGATGAGCCCCACGGTCTGTATCCTGTTAAGACACTGTTCTAGTGTGTGGATGAGCCCCACGATCTGCATCCTGTTAAGGCACTGTTCTAGTGTGTGGATGAGCCCCACGGTCTTCATCCTGTTAAGGCACTGTTCTAGTGTGTGGATGAGCCCCACGGTCTGCATCCTGTTAAGACACTGTTCTAGTGTGTGGATGAGCCCCACGGTCTGCATCCTGTTAAGACACTGTTCTAGTGTGTGGATGAGGCCCACGGTCTGCATCCTATATGGGCACTGTTCTAGTGTGTGGATGAGCTCCATGGTCTGCATCCTGTTGAGACACTGTTCTAGTGTGTGGGTGAGCCCCACGGTCTGCATCCTGTTAAGACACTGTTCTAGTGTGTGGATGAGCCCCACGGTCTGCATCCTGTTAAGGCACTGTTCTAGTGTGTGGATGAGCCCCACGGTCTGCATCCTGTCATGGCACTGTTCTAGTGTGTGGATGAGCCCCACGGTCTGCATCCTGTTAAGGCACTGTTCTAGTGTGTGGATGAGCCCCACGATCTGTATCCTGTTCTAGTGTGGCCACAGTTTGACGATATAAAGTCGTGCATGAAGGGTCTTCCTCCGTCTCTCGTCTGTGCGAGTTTAACTTGTAGACTGCGATGTGAGAAGCGGTGGTGGCGGCGTTGTGTGTTTTGTAGGAGAGCGCGTGCTCGTCTACACTCTCCCAGACTGACAGCGGAGGTTGCAGTGAGCACGGCTCAGGATACGATTTCGCCCTTCCACATCGGGAGTATAAGGGCTACAAGCACAAAACTCCTTCAATGTGACAGCAATTTTTATCTTCATCATCATTAGTATTATATTATGATTATTTCCAAATAATAATAATAATGTGCAATAATAATGTAGAATAATGAGTGATAATAATACATTATTACGATTCAGTTATACATTTTATAGATCCATACCAGCTTTGTCATAATATATCTAATTATAGAAGTCAGATTCTTAAGGTACGTGTGCGCAAGGCTTTCGTTTTGGTTGCTCATTCCTCAAAGATTTCCTGGACACAAACTCTAAAACCCAAAAAGGAAAAAAAAGAATACTTTCCCCAAAATCATGAGACATTTTAAAAAATACCTTCAGATGTGGCCAATGCCATGGATAGTGACTCCAACTCTACACAAAAATCATGGTTCAGTACGTTTTTGGTACAGCGGGGAAAAAAAGAAATGCAAAACATAAAATTCCTTTTCATTTATTATGAACTTTGTAAACAGTGGCTAATTGGCCATAATTTACTGAACAAAGAAAGACACATTTATTTCTTTCCTAAACAATAAAAAATATATAATGTTCATCAATACTGCTGCAACCGCACACAAATAAAAGTTCTGCACATGTGTTAAGGCCTCTACATGCTTGAGCGACTGCAACGCGAGATCCTCTGCAACACGTCACAGAGTTTGCGTTGATGTTGCAGAGGGTGTTGCAGAGGATGTCGCGTAACTAGCACAAAACTTTAACTCGCAACATGTCGTGTAGATGTTGCACAGCATTGATTGGTTGGTTAGCGAACGGAGGCGGAGCTGTCATGGTCATAGTTCATCGAGCTAATACATCATTTTTTTACAGAAGCATATAGATGCCTTTAGTGGTTAAAGCGAGATTGCATTTGTTTGGCTCACAGCGCGTACCGAACCGAGAGTCCTGTACTGAAAGGTTCGGTACGAATACGTGTACCGTTACACCCCTAGTATTAAAGATTTGCAGTGTCTTTCCTAAACCCCAAGGTGAACAGCAGTTCCTGAAAACAGAACATCAGCATTTCCTCACAGTCTCCATTCCCGTAAAAAAGTGCACAATACCAGCCGATATCACTGGAGGCTCCTTGTGCCTCAGTTTTGTACGTTCAATGTTTCACGCGTTTATTCATCAAAGCACATCGCAAACACAGAACCAGCCTCAAGGGCCTTTCCTATATGAAATGGAGAGTCTTCACCCCTTCTCATTACTGGCTAAAACAACGTGTGTGATTGGTCCAAAAGACGCAATATTTGCTGAGTCATTCCTTCAGTGGACCGTTCGCGTGTCGTGTTTTTGTCATCAAACTGCGTGGAGCAACAAACAGGCAGAAAACCTTGACTGCTCTAGGTCAAGTGCTTGTTTGATTGGGTCGTTTCGGAGTGGAAATGGGCCAGGGTGCTTGGATGGAATGAGCAGGCCTTGTTAAAAAAGCCCCCCCCCCAAAGAAATAAATCAATCTAATTACGGAACCACCACCGGCGATTCGGCAGAGGTGTGTGCATACAAGCATTAAAATGAAAATTGCATTTTCCAAGCAGGCATTTTAATGCACATTAAGTAGCTCAGGTTATTTTATCCCATTTTAGAGCAGCTTTTAATCCATGCTAAGTGACAGACTAATTTGTAACATTAGATTACTTTAAGAGTGTGCTCAGGTCTGTCCCATTACACATTCAATTACTTTAGAGGGGCGGCGGATAGCGTAGTGGTCTAACGCACCGTATTTTGGCTGGTTCGATACTGTGTGTGCTGCCTGTCAGGGACATGGTGTGAAACCTGCCTCTACCAGACCGGCCCTGGTCGTCAGCCCCGATTGAGGGCGGCGTTTGGCTGTCCGCCCCAGGGGGAGGGGGAGGGTGAGCCGGCTCGGGTCCGCCGTGAAGCACGTAAGGGAGCCTCCAGAACGTGGGTGGATGAATTACCCTGCCCTCGGACGATTACCTTACCTCGTAGAGACAAGCGACGGACTCGTGTGGGGAGGGTAAATCAAAATAAATAGAGGGTGTAATTGGCTACTAAATTGGGAGAAAAATCCTAAACTAATTTTAAAAGAAAAAAGATTACTTTAGAAGTGTGCTCAGGTCGGTACCTCAATTTATTTTAGTTTTAGGTGCAGTTAGTGAATAAAAACATGGAAAGAAAACAGTGGTCCAACAGTGAAGGGTTCTGGTGGTTCTGTAATGGTGTGGGGTGAAGGGTTCTGGTGGTTCTGTAATGGTGTGGGGTGAAGGGTTCTGGTGGTTCTGTAATGGTGTGGGGGCAGTTTCCTGGCATGGTTTGGGTGCGCACATCCCTTTAGAAATCAGGTTTCATGTCAATCATTATTTAATGGTACGGAGTGATCATCTTCAACCCCCCCCCCACCTCGTGTTAAAGCAATTCTTTCCTGCTGTACTGGCCACAAGACCAACACCTGATTAAGTAACTTTACCTGTCACCTGTCATGTCAATGCTTTTTACATTTTTTATTCACTTTTAAAACCTTTGAAGTACCTTTATACTGTAGAGCAGGGGTGTCAAACTCATTCCATCGAGGGCCGAGTTTGTGCAGGTTTCTGTTGTAACCAATGCATTACACCAGGTGATTTCAATTATGTTCCCTCCTTAGTTGAAGAAGTGAGCTAATTAGTGAAATCACCTGGTGCAGTGCATTGGTTGCAACAAAAACCTGCACACACTCGGCCCTCAATGGAATGAGTTTGACACCTGTGCTGTAGAGGATTTGGAAACAAAACTAAAATGTTATGTTTTATATCGACATGAATAAACAGAATACACTCTGGAAGCGTTGAACGTGAAGCTCCTTTGAGTGGATGGCGATACATTAGGTGAAATTACAATGACATTCCTTTAGCGAAGCGCTCTTGTCCTGAGCGACTTACAAACTGAAGTGCGTAAGTGCATACTCTGGGTCCACTAGAACAGCATGGCCTACAAACACTTTTAACACTCTTTGAGCCACATGAAAGCAGGCGTTACCACCAGACAGAGCATTTCTGTGAACAGAAAAATATCTAACTTACAAGACAAGCTTCTTTTATTGCAGACTCATTATTTAAACACACTTGCTGAAACAGCAATACTTCCTTTTCACTCCATTTCTAAGACAACAGAATTGCATGTACAAGTACTTAACAGACCATGAATTATCACATTTAGAAAAGTTATCCTTTAATGTTAGGAACCAATTTGGTTTTCGATGCTTAAATACATACAGTTGTATGTATAAGAATCACACACACACACACACACACACACACACACACACACACACACACACACACACACACAGGTTTGAATGTGGATTTTATGTGGAGCAGTGCAAACCAAGAGACAGACCAGCTGTTAAATGAACCAAATAGATTTAATGTAATTTAGTGGAAATGGGATCAAAACACAAGAATGGGTGAAAACTTAACAGTCCAAAGTCCTTTAAACCAAAGCATAAGTTATCAGGGGGAGCTAATCGCTTAACCCCAAGCTTTGGAAACCTGGCTGGTCTAATGACTTCACAGGTTATTTCTGTTCTTTCACTACCTTGTTCCTGCATGATTTGGTAGCCAACTGGCCAAAGGTCACAGTCATTTCCTGTTGTGTTACAGGAGTATGACCAGCACATATATAGCACATATATATATATTTGCAATTAGCACTTGTGTTGTTTATGTGGCGTAGTTGACGAATGATGAGCTTAGACATTGTAGCATCAAGCGCTTGTCCATTTACTCGAGCTGAATGCACTTTCTGTAAGTCACTTTGGATAAAAGCGACTTACTGAATGATAAAAAAATTATTATAATTGTTTCAGATTTTTTCCCTGTTTTTCTCCCAATTTAGTAGTCAGTTTCACCATCTATTTATTTTGATTTGCCCTCCCCACACGAGTCCGCCGCTCGTCTCTACAAGGCAAGCTAATTCTCCAAGGGCAGCGAACTCCGCTTCCTTCGTGACGGAATTCGCCCACCCACGTTCTGGAGACTCCCTCACATGCTTCACGGCGGACCCGAGCCGGCTCACCCTCCCCCTTCCCCCTGGTGCGGACAGCCAAACGCCGCCCCCGATCGGGGCTGACAACCAGGGCCTGGTCTGGTAGAGACGGGTTTCGAACCGCGTCCCTGACAGGCAGCGCACACCATATCGGACCAGCCCAAATACGGATGCGTTAGACCGCTGCGCTATCCGCCGCCCCCCCGGTTTGCAACATTCGTGAGCGATAGCACACACCTGCGCAAAGCTCCTGTCAGAGTCCCAGTTCATTCACTCACGAGGTCCACAGCCGTGTGCCCCCACATCCACAGCACCTGCATCCACCCCAGCGAGCATGACTGTACCTTGCTACACCAGCGTGCATCCATCAAAAGAGGACGTAGCTTCCCCAGGGTGACTCCATTACACGATCCGGCCCTGAAGGAGGGGGGGGGAGAACACACGTAGAGGATTTGTGTCACAACCCAGGCAGAGCAGCAGCCGCCACGAACAATCCACCGTGCCAGAGGGCTCAACCAGTAATTAAGGGCGATGCAAAAGTGAAGGATTAGCTGGAATTAATCTGGCAGTTTTTTTCGCCGCGAATAGCGGAATAATGTTGGAAATGTGGCTGGCGGTGTGCGCGGTGGACCTAGCGGGGGGAACGCCAGCCCAAATGAAGAGTATCTCGCGGATGCGAGGCCGGGACCCCGAGATGGCTGCGGGAGATTGCGTCTGGAGCGGAGTAATTAAGAGCGTGCCAGCCCGGGTCAGCTGCCCGCCGAGGCGGAAATCGCGCGCCATTTCTGAGAGGAAACGGCAGGAATGCTCCGGCGCGGACCAGCTCTGCTGTACTGGTGCCGCCGCCACCGAGCGAGCGAGACAGGTGCTGACGGGTAATTGGCTGCCGCGTGTCTCAGAAGCGCGGTGGACCTGTCTCCCAGAGCTCATTACTATCACTCAAAGCCGCGGCAACTATAAAACCCCCCCAAAAAACTCAACTGATTATATTTGAAGCCTCGAATGTGTGCGAGGCACGATTGCTCGATGTAAACATCTGCGGAAAAGTTGTTCACACACAACTTTGTGCACACTTCGTAAAATGTATTTAATGTATGCATGAAATACATAAATATACAAATGTAAATTATATAGTCTATATACACATACATTTAATTATAGTAATTTTGCTGTATACTTCTGTATACTGCATAATTAATTCTGTATTGAAAATATATCCTTGCATTTTTATCATCTTTTATTTTAGCAACACTGCAGAAATATCCTTGTTACATACATGCCAAGGAAACAACGGAACATAATTACATTGCCAACATTCACTCTTTGTTATTTGAAGTGGATCAATTGTTTGTTAAATATAGACACCATCCACAAGTTGCTATCTTTCTGGAATAATTATGGGTATGTTACCTTCCCCATCTGCTTTTGTTGTTATTTGAATGGATATGCCAGGATTTCACTTTCGAAAAGGAGAATATGTAGAATAGGCATCACGTTGTATACACAAACAAAATAGTTTCTAGAGGCAAGATAATTCAGTCACACAAATTGAACACGTTTCCCCTCTAATAGTTAATGCGGACTATTTTTAAACTTTTTTTTTTTTTTTTTTAAAGACTGCAAATGATTCATTAATGTCTCATTTTTTAATCCAGGCATGAGCCAGGAAAAGGAATTATCCCAGACGTTTTCCAATTAGCGGCATTCTCGCTCATTCGCTGCTGACAGAGCCAAAGAAGGCATCGCTCAGCGAAAAGCAGAATATCAATGCAGCCAATTAATTTTTTCTGACTGCACTATCAAGTGGAAGTGCAGCCTCCGCCCGACGGATTGTCAGGAAACTCAGGCCTCCCTGAAGCACTGGCATTTAATAACGGCCCGGTCTTCCACAGAGGGAACGCCGCTGAAGTTGTGCGTAAACAAACTTAGCGGGAGAGGATTTGTTCCTGCCAAAACACCCTTCCTCTCTGTCGAAGGAAACATTAACACTTTACAGCAAAGATAGAAGTGAGATAAATTAAGGATAAATGTGAAGGGAATCTCCCTGCCTTTGCCATCATCTGTACCATGTTTCTGCCAGACGTTAAGATCGTGACGGGTCCAGCACCCGTCCCGTACCCCTCAGGGGGACGCTCGTCTCACAGTCTGGACACTTTGACCCGGGTTCAATCAGCACCACGTCCCCGAACATTTTGCCTTTACACTTACAATTTGATTTATTATTCTTATATTTATAGGTCAGGGGCCTAGATGAGCACTCGTACTCTTAGAATCTTTGTACATACGGGCCCTGGTTATTTTCTTCACAATCACAGTTTGCCGGGTTACTTTTTGGTGATTGTTGAGCCCCATCTTTATAATTTCATGGCAAACTGCGTGGAGAATAAAAAAAAAACGGACTTCCAAATAAAGGCGAATGCGAGTGCTGTAAGTTAAGGACGGATGCTAATTGAATTCGGGCGCTCATCTCGTCGCCTCTCCGCCACCGGGACTGGCGGTGAGCGTGGCGTATCGCTCGGCGTATGCGTTCTGGGGTTTGTCGTGTGTGTTTTGTTCTTGATTGGATTTCTTCTCCCCTCTCGCCGGGTGCCCTGGCGTTGGCGCGGTTCACGCGGGCTGACAGCGGAGGTGAGGAAGGCCGAGACTCGGCTCTGAACTCATTCCCCGTTTCCCAGCTCCTTCCAGCGCATCATCGGAGAGACAAACGCTCTGGAGGAATACCAATGAGCGGCCGCCAGCTGGGCCCGCGGTGTCCGCCACGTCCCTGCGCCTCGTTAGCCCTCTCTCAGGTTTACCGCGCGCACAGGGGGAGCGCACACACACACACACACACACAACCTCCCTGCGCTGGCCACAACGTTGTCATAGGACCAATTTAATCCCTCGCAGCGAAAACGTTGAGTGTTCAGTCAACTCTGACATTTCAGAGTACATTTCATCCCTTTTGGAGCTGAATTAACGCTGAACATTTTACTGCACTCCCTTATCTGCCGATGTGTGTGGATGCATCCTGGCATAAAATGGCCGCTGGTCAATCACCCAGGATTTTGAGATCACGAGTTGAAAGGTGCTATATTAAAGCAATCCATTTCTTAAAAAAGATATATATTTATAGTTTCTAATTTCCCTCCCCCCAGTTTTTCTCCCAATTTGGTTGCCGATTACACCCTCTATTTATCTCAATTCACCCTCCCCCACGAGTACGCCGTCCGTCCTCTGGGTAACAAGACAATTTCCCAGGCCGGAAGATCCGCCTCCTCCGAGACGGAGCCCGACCACAGACGCCCTTCCTGCTCCTCGACGAACTCGTGTCACCTCACCCTCCCCCCTTCCCCTGGGGCGGACAGCCAAACGCCGCTCCCGATCGGGGCTGATGGCCAGGGCTGATCTGGTAGAGATGGGTTTCGAACCGCGTCCCTGACAGGCAGCTCAGACCCATATCGGACCACCCAAAACACAGTGCGTTAGACCACTACGATATCCGCCGTCCCAAAGCAATCCATTTCTATTATCTGTTGACCCATTCACATGAGTGTTTACTGCAATACTCCACCATATTTTAAGAAATGATGGGATGATTAAAATGACCTAAACCAATAATAAAATATGCATTATGATTTCAGAAGGTCTGGCCAGTTTGACCTGAAGAGGGAATTACAAAGTTTTCATAACTTGTGAATTTTATTTTTTATTGGTTTATTTTATCTTGAAATAAAGAGACACAGGTATGCTTATGCTGAAAAAAGTTTGATTCATAATTACTTGTGAGTGTACATGCAATTATAGCTAAAAAACTAAGCTAGCATCAAAATAATGAAATGTAGAGATGGATGGCGAGTTTGTGGGGGGAGGGTTAATCTAAATAAATAGAGGGTATAATTGGCTTCCAAATTGGGGAGAAAAACAGGGGGGGAAATCTGAAACAAATTTATTTTAAGTTTAGTGCATATGCATATTGAATTCAGGGGTGAGTCTGTCATGAGGCAATTCCCAAAACAGGGTGATGGGTATTAGGTGGGTGATGGTATTAGGTGGGTGATGGTATTAGATGGTGATGGGCATTACGTGGGTGATGGTATTAGATAGTGATGGTATTAGGTGGGTGATGGTATTAGGTGGGTGATGGTATTAGGTGGGTGATGGTATTAGATGGTGATGGTATTAGGTGGGTGATGGTATTAGATGGTGATGGTATTAGATGGTGATGGTATTAGGTGGTGATGGTATTAGGTGGGTGATGGTATTAGGTGGGTGATGGTATTAGGTGGGTGATGGTATTAGGTGGGTGATGGTATTAGGTGGGTGATGGTATTAGGTGGTGATGGTATTAGGTGGGTGATGGTATTAGGTGGGTGATGGTATTAGATGGTGATGGTATTAGGTGGTGATGGTATTAGGTGGGTGATGGTATTAGATGGTGATGGTATTAGGTGGGTGATGGTATTAGATGGTGATGGTATTAGGTGGTGATGGTATTAGGTGGGTGATGGGTATTAGATGGGTGATGGCATTAGATGGTGATGGTATTAGATGGTGATGGTATTAGATGGTGATGGTATTAGATGGTGATGGTATTAGGTGGGTGATGGTATTAGGTGGGTGATGGTATTAGGATGGTGATGGTATTAGGTGGTGATGGTATTAGGATGGTGATGGTATTAGATGGTGATGGTATTAGGTGGGTGATGGTATTAGGTGGGTGATGGTATTAGGTGGGTGATGGTATTAGGTGGTGATGGTATTAGATGGAGATGGTATTAGATGGAGATGGTATTAGGTGGGTGATGGTATTAGGTGGGTGATGGTATTAGGTGGGTGATGGTATTAGGTGGGTGATGGTATTAGGTGGTGATGGGTATTAGGTGGGTGATGGTATTAGATGGTGATGGTATTAGGTGTGGTGATGGTGTTAGATGGTGATGGTATTAGATGGTGATGGTATTAGGTGGGTGATGGGTACTAGGTGGGTGATGGTATTAGGGTGATCGGTGCACTAAACTAACAAAAAAATGGAAAGGCCAAAGCAGCAGTCTGGGAACTGAAAGTGCAGAAGTGTAAAAATAAAGCTGCCTTGACACATTTGCCTTTGCTCTTGTACGGTCGGGAAAAAAGTTGTCAAACGCAACACCACCAGGACAAATCCCAGGGCACCAAAACAATCGAGCTAACATGGGAGATCGTAACATACTGGTAGCTTCAGTGAGCAACAGAGGGGCACAACCGTTTGTGTGATTGTGAGCCCACGCAGCAGGCTAGCGAGGTGCTGCTGCTAGTGGTGAGCCTGTTGTACCTAGCACCAGCAACCCCAGTCTCAGTGTCAGAGCTGAGGAGTGCTCCAGTCTCAATCTCACTTCCGTCTCCACACTTGCCAACCCTCCCGTTTTTTCCTGGGAGCGCTCATTTCTCCTCTGTTTTTATTGAGTCACACAAGAAGTGAGAGCGTTAAACAAACATCCCATTTTGCCTTGCTCTTAAAAAAACATCAGGGGGCGGTGGACAGCGTAGCGGTCCAACGCACCATATTTTGTCTGGTCCGATACGGTGTGCGCTGCCTGTCAGGGATGCAGTTCGAACCCTGTCTCTATCAGACCGACCCTGGTCGTCAGCCCCGATTGGGGGTGGTGTTTTGCTGTCCACCCCCGGGGGAGGGGGGGGGGAGGGTGAGCCGGCTCGGGTCCGCCGTGAAGCACGTAATGGAGTCTCCAGAACATGGGTGGGCAAATTCCGTCTCAAAGGAAGCGGAGTTCACTGCCCTTGGAGAATTAGCTTGCCTTGTAGAGATAAGAAGTGGACTCGTGTGGGGAGGGTAAATCTAAATAAATAGAGGGTGTAATTGGCTACTAAATTGGGCGAAAAACTGGAGAAAAAAAATCAGAAAACAAACCACCAGGGAGGCCACAAAATTGAAGCGAGCAAAAATACAGAAATAATCAGAAGCTAAATTTTAAAAGGTGTACATTGCTCACAAAAGAAACACATGAGGTAGTGAGCCATAACCGATTGTATAAACTTTATAGTGTCCATTCCATAGTACTTTTTAAAGTACTTTTCAGGACTTTTTGGACGATAATTATAACACAACGAAATCACAGAAATGCAGGAAATGAGCTCTCATAAACTCAAATTATAAAATGTTTAAATTGGAGGTGCAGTTATTTTAAGCTCATGTCATGGTAAAGTGTATCTTGTCCATGGTGTGTGTTCCTCTGGTGTGTAAACCGCTCCTTCTGGTTCAGACTCACGATTCTGTTGTGGAATTAGAACGATGAGAGGTATTAGAGTCAACATCAAAAAAATTCAATGTTAAAATTTCTTCCTAAGCCACACAAATATGTATATAAATAAGAGCCCCTTAATCCTCAGGGGATGCAGGATTAGAAATTACTCAAGTTCCCCCGTAATTACCCCCTTTTATCAGCTTGGACTCAAAGGTCCTGACAGCAATATTTTTTGCTTTCCAACTCTGCTTTGGAAAAGCATTTTTCTTCTTCTTCTTCTGTTCAATCAGAAGGCAGAGTTGAAGAGCAGGCTAGCCAACAGGGGGAAAGTTCAGTCTGTGTGAGGAAGCCTTAATTTTATTGAAGGCAGGGGAATAATCACACATAGAAAAGAGACAGGCTCAATATGCTGTAATATGCATGATTTGACCCCTCAGAAAACACGATCCTTTTGGAAAAGCAATCCGGGTCGTTACAGCAACAGACAACTGCAGAGAGGAAATTATGCAGCTTTTGTAGGTCTCTTAAGAGAAAAATTATGATCGATTTCAATACATAGTCACCTAAATTAGTTTGGTCCAAACAAACATCTAAAATGATTGACAAAGGGTATGGATAGAATTAGTCACTTACAGTATGTGCATGCCACTGCCAAAATAAAGGAAACACTTGAGTAAATGAGGGATACAAAGTATATTGAAAGCAGGTGCTTCCCTGAGTTCGAAAGAGAGAGACGAGCAGTGGACTCGTGTGGGGAGGGTAAATCAAAATAAATAGAGGGTGTAAATGGCTACTAAATTGGGATAAAAACTGGAAAAAATCTGAAACAAATAAAAAATAATAATAATAACAATAATAAACCTACAGGCCTGAGTACGTTTCCCACAGTGAAGGGTTTTGGTTGCTCTTTTGATGTGGGGTGCATTTTCCTGGCATGGTTTAGGTCCACTCAACACTGAGTGATCACCTTCATCCTATGATGAAGCATTTCTATCCTGGTGGTCTCTTCCAGGATGACAATGTCCCCATCCACAGGGCACGAGTGGTCACTGAATGGTTTGATGAGCATTAAAATGATGCAAACCATATTCCATGGCCGTCTCAGTCACCAGATCGCAATCCAATTGAACACTTATGGGTGATTCTGGAGCGGCGTCTGAGACAGCGTTTTCCACCACCATCAACAAAACACCAAATGGTGGAATTTCACATGGAAGAATGGTGTTGCATCCTTCCAGTAGAGTTCCAGACACTTGCATAATCCATGCCATGGTGCATTGAAGATGTTCTGCTGGCTCAACGCCCTGTTAAGACACTTTATGTTGGTGATTCCTTTATTTTCGCAGTTACCCATATAATAAAAGAACCATGATAATTGGTTATTCCATTTGGACATATAACCATCCCTTTTAAGTGATGTTTTTAAGGCCTGTTACTTTAACGGTGCATCCTCTGGACCACAGGAAGCTCGCAGTGGTGTATAGTCAGAGTCTATACACACACACACACACACACACACCGGTGGAACAGGAATGCATCGCATACAGTCACATGGGAGGCCCTTACTGTAAGTCGCTCTGGATGAGAGAGTCTGTTAAATGCCTAAAATGTAAATGTAAAATGGCCCCACAACCAAGTAAAAAAAAGAAAAAAAGGCCCTTGTATTGAGCTTTGAAATTAGCAGTCGGTGTTCACATGTTTGGTCGCCGGGCACAACCTTCAGACTGCCCCCTGGGGAGGAGCGGGAGAGGCCGTCCTTGGGACTGCAAAAGGCACGGTCACGCTAACGGCAGGTAGCAAAAACAAAAAACAAAATACTAGCATCCCGATCTTCTGATAACCAGACAGGACTTTATGAAGCAGATCATAATGCACAATTATCTCATTTCCATGCACAATCCTACAATAAGGCTATCAATGCTGTCTGCAATACGCAATTAATACCCAGCAACAGTGATTAGGGAATCTGCATTGTTATTCATTTAATTACATAAATCCTCAGTTGACTAATACACTCGTTGCAGATCGGCAGTCTGATATGGAATATCGGTGCCAGATTGTGCCAGACTCTCATCGGCAGTCTGATATGGAATACCGGTGCCAGATTGTGCTGGACTGTCATCAGCAGTCTGATATGGAATATCAATGCCAGATTGTGCCAGACTCTCATCGACAGTCTGATATGGAATATTGATGCCAGATTGTGCCAGACCCTCATCGGCAGTCTGATATGGAATATCGATGCCAGATTGTGCCAGACTCTCATCGGCAGTCTGATATGGAATATCGATGCCAGATTGTGCCAGACTCTCATCGGCAGTCTGATATGGAATATCGATGCCAGATTGTGCCGGACTCTCATCGGCAGTCTGATATGTATTGCCCAGGGAGGGAGGGCTACCGTCCAGCAGGGCGGTCATTGCTTTCATCACACGAGAGTGATAGCTAGCTGATATCATTACAAAGTATACATGACTTCAGATATTTAAAAAAAAGTCATCTGTCACCTTTCAGATAAACACACAATATCAAAGGCAAAAGATTTTAGGTTCAAACTGCAATGTATTTTATACTCAAGCTTGGTACCTACGCTGCAATAGAACATCTGCATAAATAGATTGGTCAAATTTGAACTGTCTATGGCAAATCAACCTCGATAACAGCCCTGCGCTCAAGCAACAACAGCCATTCACTTTGTGATGAATCCTAAACAATAACACTGCCCCAAAGATTTAACTGATCATAAGAAAACTTGCATTGCAGTGTGTGCATTTCAATTTTAAGTTAAAGCTTAGATGTTGAAGTGCAACATTGTAAGCCCTTCAAAGATTATGCATACCACCTTCCTGAGAGTGTGTTACTACCGTATAAAGAATTAATAACCAACCGCAATACTTTATGACCACTAAAATGAATATGCATTTTATGCTAGGTTTATCCCTTACACCCTAAAGTTCCACTGCAAGAAATCAAGCTCCCAGGTCTAGTCCTCATCTGCATTTGTTTTTGTTGGTTTTTTTACATTTTACAGTTTAAGCATTTAGCAGACGCTCTTATCCAGAGCGACTTATAAGATCTGCATATCAAAATGTCAGGCTATATTTTGAATCTCAAATCTCATTCAAATTCAGAAATAATATTGCTGTTGGTTTAAAACTGTTTAAACTGCACACCGCACGGGTCATAAAATACAGAAGGAAACAACATTCATTTTGAAACACCTGTTCGTGTTAATGCAGCGTAGGTAGCCAAGTAGCCAACAGAATGTAATGGACAATGGACAATACCGTAACTATACACTCTTTGGCCGTAGTCGGTTTCTAGCTAGCAATATCAGCAAACAAAAACACATACTTCAGATAAGATACCTGTGGTTTTGTGAAATTGCCTGGCTGTAAAGCGATGCGCCCAACGCTAACCTCTGGTCCACACGCACTCCAGACACGGAGGCGGGTCTCGTTCCCCTGCCTCTCCGAGCCAAAAGGTTCCCTGGCCAGGGCCTCGGATAGCGTAGCGAGCTAACGCACTCACATTGACTGGTGCTCTGTGAGTGTGAGCTGCCAGACTTGCCCCCGATCGGGGGCGGCGATTAGCTGTCTGCCCCAGGGGGAGGGGGGGAGGGTGAGCCGGCACGAACTCGCCGATAAGGGTGAAAGGTGTCACCAGAAAGTGGGTGGGCGAGTTCCGTCTCGGAGGAGGCGGATCATCGCCGGCCTCAGGGAATTGGCTTGACCCGGAGGACGGGTGGCGAGTTTGTGGGGGGAGGGCGAATCAAAATAAATAGAGGGTATAATTGGCCACTAAATGGGGGAAAATCGTAAACAAAGTTCCCTGGCCTACGTGCGTCACCTGTGAGGAGTGTTCAGCTCGAAAAAATTGTGGATTCAATCCTGCTACTACAGGACTCCAAGGACACAATCCCACCTCCCCATCTTTGACTGAATAATACCTGAGAGGTATGAGCAAGTAATGATTGATCTTACCATGTATAAATGCACATCTTGTAAATGTAAAAAATGTAAATGTATTTATACGGATAGTGTACGGAACTGCTCAAGGCCAAGGTTAATATAAAAACAGCAGCGAGGCCAGTAAAGTATCAGGTGTGTAGCAGCTCAGACTTTAATGGGGAATTGATGGTGATTGCAGTCAAAGAAGAGCAAGTTCAGGACGCAGGGCTTTTGAGGACAAACTCGCAGCGAGACGTATCGTGGATTTGTTATTGCTCGGGGGGGAAGCAGGATTCGGTTCTACATTCCGAGTCATTTGTGGAAAATCTTTAAAAAATTAGATTACAGTGGCGTTCAAAATTGAATGTGGCTCAAACATTTTCATTTTCAAAAGAACTCGGGACAAAAAAATCTAATGGAAGCTGTCCAATATTAACAGAAAACACGATGTTTTTCTCACTTGTGTTTTCAGCATGCGCGGTTCCACAGAGCTAGCCACCAGCTAGCAGATTTGACATCCATCGGAGCACATCTATTCATTATACATCAAATTCAGGCCCCTGAGTGAACACTGCAATGCCATTATCAATCATGTGCCAATAGTACAGAGCAACCAACAAATAGATATCGATGTTGATCGATGGTGAATGTTCATGTGAAGACGTATGGGGTATGAGTCCTTATTCACATACACTGTCGTAATCTAGTTTCTACCAAAGGGGCCTTACAGAACAGGGGTGGCAGTGACTCACTGGTTAGCGACACAGGCTGCCAAGCGGAGGGTTGCTGGTTCGAATCCCAGGAAGGCCAAACAAAAAAACTATGAACTGGAAACCGGAGGGAGCCTAGTCCACTTCCTGGGGCACTGAGCAAGGCACTGAACCCCTAAAACCATGGCTCAACTAACTAATTAAACCCCTAAAACGACCCTGTACTATGGCTGACTCTGCGCTCGGACCTCTCTTAGGAGAGCTATCCGAAAAAAGACAAATTCCAATTACCTTGTGTCTAACATGGCAAATATAGGATGTTCTATTCTAGAATGTGGTAAAAAGAATGTGCACTGGTTTGGGAAAAGAGAGCTCCTCCTGGCAGTGGAAGGGGTCACCTGAAGGTCAGCAGAGAGGATTCTGGGATGTGGCAATGTAAACATTCTGAGCAGGTACTTGGGGAAAGACACTGACCCAAATACCCAACAAGCTTATGAGCACACTTCCTTCTGCCCAAAACTTGAAAGTGCTTGAAAGGGAAAACAGTGGAAGAGTGGAGTGAAACTACATTTAAAAAAGCTTCTTTTTTTTTTTTTTTACTAAATCAAACTTGCGATGCAGTAAAATTCACCAATCACCGCATGGCCGAGTTAAGGCGCATTAACAGGGCCTTATGTATGAATATTATATTTCCCTACAGACAAACCAAATTCTGAAGCAGGCCTTCAAACAAATGGACTCCTTTAGAAGGGACAGGGATGAAAATATGAAGTCATGTTTGCTGAAAATCTCTATCAAGTTCGTGCTCAAGTACTAAAGGTACTGAGGTTCTTAGTTTGATATTAAAATCAAGTACCTCAGCCTTGAAGGCCACACAGCACTACATCGAATCTCCTCCCCCTGCTCCCATTTAATTAAGACCCTAAATTAATTAATGTCCTTAGGCTTGGCTCTCATTTAAATGCCAGTGTGGCATTTTTTTCAATGTAAAAACATTTGTTTTCATTCATTTTGGTGATTGCTGAAAGCTGAAAAAGGCTTGCATTTGACTGCAAGTCATATTTAAAGACAAATGAGCCCATGCAACATGGAACCATACATGTGCAGATTTTTTCATTTTCAGATAACAATTTCTTTTTATAAACATGGAGTATATAAATCACCTTATGAGTTAAAATAATTGTGTAAAATGCATGAATTACACTAATCTCTTACATAAACAATGGTTCTTTTTCCGTTTTAACACTTTGTTTTATGTCTGGTTTTATACACAGAATGTGGAAGAACTGTATACCTCCAATTACAATTCAAATGTGTGGAAGAACAGCATCTGTCACATTATGTGTGGTGGTATTAATGATTTGCAGATTTTCACTCTATCCCTATGATATTATATTATTTTTATTATTTGTTTCCAATTTTTCTCGTTTTACTCCCAATTTAGGAGCCAATTACACCCTCCCCACATGGGTCCGCCGCTCGTCTCTACGAGGCAAGCTAATTCTCCAAGGGCAGCAAACTCTGCTTCCTTCAAGACGGAATTCGGCCACCCACGTCCAGGCTGGGAAATGTGGACATTTAGAGTTGGAGTCACTATCCATGGCATTGGCCACACCTGAAGGTATTTTTTTAAATGTCTCATGATTTTGGGGAATGTATCCTTTTTTCCATTTTTGGTTTTAGAGTTTGTGTCCAGGAAATCTTAGAGGAATAAGCAACCAAAACGAAAGCCTTGCGCACACGTACATTAAGAATCTGACTTCTATAATTAAATACATTTTGACAAAATAAAGGTGGATTAGATCTAT
This sequence comes from Aldrovandia affinis, assembly GCA_029706075.1. Classification (NCBI taxonomy): domain Eukaryota; kingdom Metazoa; phylum Chordata; class Actinopteri; order Notacanthiformes; family Halosauridae; genus Aldrovandia; species Aldrovandia affinis. The sequence goes on from JAINUG010000023.1 coordinate 4,745,582, forward strand.
GAAATGTATAACTGAATCGTAATAATGTATTATCACTCATTATTCTACATTATTATTATTGCACTTATTCTTCTTTTGAAATAATACAAATATAATATTAATGATGAAGATAAAAATTGAAATTGACACATTGAAGGAGTTTTTGGCTTATAGCTTCATAATTTAGAGAGGGTATCAAATAAATATCACGTTTATCTCGATTTTCACAAAATTTGCACGTATACATTTTTTCATGACATGGGCTCAAATGTTGATTTGAGCACAAGTCAAAGCCATAATTAGTAACGTATCAAAGTATGGCTTTCTCAGTCTGTGCACCCTCTGTGGGGGGGGGTTTGCCAATGGGCAACATCACCCTAAATGTTACACCATATTAATGGTAATATTATACCTGCATGTGTCATAACAGTTTCCACAATGTATGATTACATCTGCACAGCATTAGCATCTGTTACCTCTGCAGGCCATGTACAAATAGCATTCACGTCTGGTTCTGTGGAATCCACACACCAAAATCATGATGACGGCTCTAATAACACAACCTGGATAGGATAACACAATAAGTCACACTTACCAAATAGACTGGTATAAATCTCTGGAAAATGTTGATGAGACACACATAGGAGATAAAAGCACATATTTTTTTAATGGGAATTAGCTAAATGCATTATGGGTAAGTACTGAAATTCTCACATTCCAAACATTGCCGTTTTGATGATGATTTATTAAACGAAAACATAAGTTTGCAAACAAAGACAAAATGCAGAAAACAATATTCCAAAATGCACCAATATTCCAAGATATTATTGCATTTGTGTGTGTGTGTGTGTGTGGTTGAAAACTGTATGCTTTCCCCCTCCCAACCCCCCCACAAACCTGACATTACCCCCAATATACACAGGTGTGCTCAATCAAGCCTTCAGGAATTTCAAAATAAAGGTCCTGTCTAAATAAAGGTCCTGTCTAAATGTTAAAATTTACAAATGACAAATTCCACAAAAATGGCTCCTACAATTGAAGGGCTTACTTCCAAAACCTGTTAAGTCCATTTTTGCCAAAAATGGTTCTGAGCACCACCTGCAACTACATATGGCAACGCATGTTTCTGCTGTAAATTGAGCGTTAAAAGCGGTTTAGTCCCATAGAAGCCGCCCATAAAACTATTGTGTTGTTTCCAAAAGCGATTAAGTCCCACCTGGTTTCATTTCCAAAACCTGTTAAAGTCGATAACCAATAGCGTGAGGTTTTCTGTCAGTCCGCTTTGGATAACAAGTCCGTGGATGACGGGAAGATGAAAATGTGACATGGTTATTTGACTATGGCAATGATGCGTGTGTTTAGATTGTGTTAACATAAACAACCATTAGCATTATTGTTTACACATCTGCTTATCGGTTTCTGTGATATCATTATCAACATTTTAATTTTTCGTTTTAGTTGTGTTCCTTGCAAAATAATGTCTGCAGTCTGAAGTCAGTATTATGTAGTTTTTAGTTTCTTTTTCCTACAACATTTACTATTTCTCTATTCCAATGTACGTTTTAACAGTTCTGCCAATACAAAAGACTGTACTCTTTATGTTTCGTTCAGACAACAAAATGTTGAAAATAAAGTAAAAGTTTTCTAAGCAACTTGTTTTACCGAAGTGCCAACATCATTTTAGAGCTCTTATAACCGTTGTCTTTGTGTTATATCATCCATCTATTATGCCACAATACTATAAAAAATATAGTCCAGTAAGCCAGAGTGACAGGAAAATTGAGTAAGAACAAATAACACATGCATAATGCTTGGTGTGAAACTCACGGTAATCGCGATGAATGAATTTCATGACATTTTGGCACAAAAAGTGACAAAATAATAAGAACAAAGAAGAGTAGATTTCAAAAACACCCTTTATTTAAATAGTCTGCTATGGTAACCAAACATAGTTTTCATAAAATGAACATTGCTGTTAGTGGTAACAACTTTTCAGAAAATGCGTTTTTCTCCTTACAAGCAAAATGGACTTAACAGGTTTTGGAAGTAAGCCCTTCAATTGCCCCCCACCCCCTTTCATACTGCGACTTCGCCACCGCAACTCTGGCACTGACAGTGACAACGGTGCAGAACCGCTTCCTCTGAGACAGAATTCACGAAGCCGTCGACCAGAAATCCAGCACGCACAAAGCCACTTGCACGCTGAAAACTCATGCCAGCTTCCCTCCCTCTGGGGCAGAAAGCAAACCGCCGCCCCGAGCGGGACTCCCTGCCAGGACAGGGCTCGAACCCAGCCTGCAATGGGCAACCTGCACTTAGAACAAGTGCCTTTACCAACTGTGCCACTTAGGGGCCGTATTAGCTAGCTACCGAACTACATTCTACAATGACCACCTGAACAGACCAGCAGAGATCCCAATTGAGAAAAGAACGGTTTTGCAATTTTTACATTCACAAATTAGTTTTTAAGATTTGGCCTCAGCAAAACCAAGGAAGGGCTGCTGTCGTTGTTCACTGTTTTAAAGTTAAAATTTGATATTATTTTTTCTGTATACAAGAGATGTATATATATCATTAGACATTTCCAAATTACAAGAAAAAGGTGTAAGGTGTGTAAGGGTGTGTAAGTGTGTGTAAGGTGTGTGTAGTGTGTGTGGGTGTGTGAGGTGTGTAAGGGTGTGTGAGGTAAGGTGTGTAAGGGTGTGTAAGAGTGTGTAAGGTGTGTAAGGGTGTGTAAGGGTGTGTAAGGGTGTGTGAGGTGTGTGAGGTGCATAAGAGTGTGTAAGGGTGTGTGAGGTGTGTAAGGTGTGTGAGGTGTGTAAGAGTGTGTAAGGTGTGTAAGGTGTGTAAGGGTGTGTAAGGTGTGTAAGGTGTGTGTAAGGTGTGTAAGGGTGTGTAAGGTGTGTGAGGTGTGTAAGGTGTGTGTAAGGGTGTGTAAGGGTGTGTAAGGGTGTGTAAGGTGTGTAAGGGTGTGTAAGGTGTGTGTAAGGGTGTAAGGTGTAAGAGTGTGTAAGAGTGTGTAAGGTGTGTGTAAGGTGTGTAAGGGTGTGTAAGGGTGTGTAAGGGTGTGTAAGGTGTGTAGGGTGTGTAAGGGGTGTGTAAGGGTGTGTAAGGTGTGTAAGAGTGTGTAAGGTGTGTGTGTGGGTGTGAGGGTGTGTAAGGGTGTGTAAGGGTGTGTAAGAGTGTGTGTGTGTAAGGTGTGGTGTGTAAGGTGTGTAAGGTGTGGTAAGAGTGTAAGGTGTGTGTAAGGTGTGTGTAAGGGCATCTCCCCCCCCCACCCCTTTAATCTGTGTTCTTCCTGTGTGTGCGATTCGTTCTGTGAATTTTAACTCCCCCTTTCCTACTTTGTGTAATGGTCTTTATCTGTGTGTGTTGGTGTGTAATGGATGTGTGTAAGGGTGTGTAAGGTGTGTAAGGTGTGAGTGTGTAAGGTGTAAGGTGTGTGGGTGTGTAAGGTGTAAGGGTGTGTAAGGGTGTGTAAGGGTGTGGGTGTAAGGTGTGAGGGTGTGTAAGGTGTGTAAGGGTGGTGTGTAGGGTGTGTAAGGGTGTGAGGGTGTGTGGGTGTAAGGTGTAAGTAAGGTGTGTGTGAGGTGTGTGAGGTGTGTAAGGGTGTGTAAGGGTGTGTAAGGGTGTGTAAGAAGGGTGTGTAAGGGTGTGTGTGAGGTGTGTGAGGGTGTGTAAGGTGTGTAAGGTGTGTGAGGGGTGTGTAAGGTGTGTAAGGGTGTGTAAGAGTGTGTGTAAGGGTGTGTGTGTAAGGTGTGTAAGGTGTGTGTAAGGGTGTGTAAGGGTGTGTAAGGTGTGTAAGGTGTGTAGGGTGTGTAAGGGTGTAAGGGTGTGTAAGGTGTGTGAGTGTGTGTAAGGGTATGTAAGGTGTGTAAGGGTGTGTAAGGTTTAAGGATGTGTAAGGTGTGAGGGTGTGTAAGGTTTAAGATGTGTAAGGTGTGAGGGTGTGTAAGGTGTGTAAGGTTTAAGGATGTGTGAGGTGTGTAAGGGTGTGTAAGAGTGTGTGTGGGGTGTAAGGTGTGTGGTGTGTGAGGGTGTGTAAGGTGTGTGTAGGGTGTGTAAGGTGTGTAAGGTGTGTAGGGTGTGTAAGGTGTGTGAGGGTGTGTAAGGGTGTGTAAGGTGTGAGGGTGTGTAAGGTGTGAGAGGTGTGTAAGGGTGTTGTGGCAGCCTAAGGGGCTGCCCAAGGAAATGGCTGCCTGGACCTTCAACTCATGGGAGCCAGAAACTACATTTCCCACACTACAAGGCCACAGTCCCACACCTGAACGGAGTAAAGGGATTGGGACTAACGACCAGCTGAAGGCCATTTCAAGACCTATTTAAAGGACTGACTCACAGCACAGGCTGAAAGGAGTAGGAACGTGTTGGGGAAGGAGTTGGGAAGGAGTTGGGGAAGGAGTTGGGGAAGGAGTTGGGGAAGGAGTTGGATGAGTAGAGAACCTGTGAAGTCTTTTTGACCAGCCAGGATTTGGAAAGAGTGTTTTGTGTATGAAATTGGATTGTTTGAGGACCCCCCTTTGGATATAGACCACGGACTGGATTGCGGAACGGAACTGGATAACGGAATTGGATTTTGGACATTGACAACGAGCTAAGGATTGCGGACTTTGTGTTTGTATTCCCCCGAAGACTCCACCCTGTGTTTTGTGTTGTCAAGTATTAGTTTAATAAATTCTTATTTTGTTTTATATACTGCCTCCTCTCGGTTCTTTAACCTGCCTATGCCCTCTGCAAGGTCTGTGCATGTCGCCCAACCCTTGGGGACACCACAGTGTGTGAGGGTGTGTGAGGGTGTGTAAGGTGTAACAACGTGGCTCAACCACCAGGTTACAGAATCTTTCCATGATTCCTCATTCACAGTCCCTGTTGACGCACTAACTGTGCTAGCTGGCAGAGAGGGGCTAGGGGCAGCGGAGCAGAAGCTTCCAATCAGGCTGTAGGAGCAGTCAGGACAGCGATGGGGACCCGGAGGTGACACCTGCTCTCAGGTGCCACAGCGGGTGTGTGTGGCACTGACTCACCCACAAACAAGCCCTCACAGCTGTTAATTCGGCAGGCCAGCGTGATCTTATCAACCTTTTACTTACAATCTTTTTCTTCTCTTAGTTTACACCCCAGGAGGCCTTTCAGCTGGAAAAAAAGCTGGGTTTAGTACACAAGGCGGCTGAAAGTGTAGGATGTGGATTTCTCTTTTTCTCAGATCATTAACCTGAAACAATATTCATGCAAAATTAATGTATTCACAATGAAGCCCCTTATTTGAAATATGATACCAAAGTCTGATGTCGCATTACATTATTGGACTTGTTTGAAAACCAGACATTTTGGACCTTCACACAGAAGCTAAAAACTGTACCGTCCAGGTGTAATGTCAACCATGAATCCCTCAATTCAATTCCCTCAAGTCTAAATCACCACAAAATCTTAGAATACGCCTATCTTAACCTGTTCTCATTGTCCAGGACAAACCCCTTGATTCAATCAGCATACATTTCTCTTCAGATGTGAATCACATGTGCACAAATGCACAGTGGAAGTGGAAGTACTAATAAATGACAATAATTCATAAACTTATACGTTACTTGATGACAACACAATATGTAGAATGTTACAGGAACAGAATATTCCTAGTACTGAGCATGTGTTTATAGATGCGTGTCACATTCATCCACACAATTTAATTTGGTCGCCAGGCAGTTCCTAGCTGTTAAATCGGCAGTGACTGTAATTAGAATTATCAAGGAAAAGCATGTTGCCAGAGTCCCTAAATGAAACACAGCCTAGGAGAGGTACGTTTGAGTCTGGGAGTGAGGTGATCCAGATGCGATGGGCATTCAACACTGGGAGAGAAAGGACTAAACAGAGGATTAAAAATATATATATACCAACCCTGGTCGTCAGCCCTGATCGGGGGTGGCGTTTGCCTGCCCACCCCAGGGGGAGGAGGGGGGGTGAGCCGGCTCGGGTCCGCCGTGAAGCACGTAAGGGAGTCTCCAGAACGTGGGTGGGCGAATAGCATCTTGAAGGACGCTGCCCTCAGAGAATTAGCTTGCCTCGTAGAGACGAGCGGCGGACTTGTGTGGGGAGGGCAAATAAAAATAAATAGAGGGTGTAATTGGACACTAAATTGGGAGAAAAACGGGAAAAAATCTAACAAATTTAAGAAAAAATATATGTATATATTTATTTTTTAAAGGAGTGATGCGATATGAATTGTGGAGACACGCCAAACAGGAAGTGGACCCAAGAGGGACTCCATCATACTTGGGCAAATTTGACTTTTTTTTTTATGAAACAAAAAAACTGAATATGTTCTATTCTACATTTGGATTAGATTTTATATTCTTATTTTATGAAAAAACTCTTCTGAAATACCAGTAAAAAAAAAATATATATATATATATGCAAATATTAGCTATTATTATTTTAAAAGGATGGGTCCTTAGAAAATAAAGCTCATATGCTGGTTGGACATGCAGTAAAACTATCAGCTTTGGAAGGGCCTTTTAAAAAATATATATATATTTTGTTTCAGATTTTCCCATTTTCTCCCAATTTAGTATCCAATTACACCCTCTCTTTTCATGTCAATCCCCCCCTCGTATTGTGAGTTCGCTGCCGTAGCCCTGAGACCGGCAGTGACAATGGCAATGTACCACCTCCTCCGAGACGGCACTCGCCAAGCCGTTGACTGTAACTCCGGTATACAGGGCCACTCCTATACGCAGCAAACTCATATCGGCTTCCCTCCCCCCTCCCTGGAGCGGACAGCCAATTGCCGCCCCCAAGTGGCACTACTACAGAGCCGAAACTGGCGCGGCCGGTGGAATCAAACCCGGGTCGCAGTGGCCAGCGTCAAACGTTATAACCGCATGACCACCTGGGAGGCATGGAATGCTGACTTCAAATTCACCTCAAGCTACAATTAGACATGGGAGGAAACCGTTCAATGTGAGACACGAGGTGTTGCAGCTGGAGAAAGAACAGGCTTTGAAGAAGTGGTGTTTAATTCAATCCAAAATTAAACATTTTCTAAATGGGGTACGCGCAATGTGAAATTGTCAGCCATTTAGAAAGTAAACATTGTTTTGAGTTTTAATTGTGCACAATACACATCTGGTTGTGAATATATTTGTAGCTTTATTTCAACCCTATTTAACTTTGTGGGCTTCGGGGAAATTGAATCAAACTGCAAAGTGATTTGCCCTTAAGTGTGAGTAATGGACACGAGCAAGTATTATATCAGCAAAATAACGTAGTTAGCTGTGTACGTGCGTGTGCGTATGCGCGTGTGCATGTGCATGTGCATGTGCATGTGCATGTGCATGTGCATGAGTAAAAGGGTAACACCTACACAGAAGAAAAAAGTTAAGAGCCAGATTCTGGACTTACAGGATCTGAGGATGGACCAATGGGCGTCAGCAATGTTTGTGTTCCACAATGATTTCTTAAATCAATTTCAACCCCGATTATTTATTTTTCCTCACAATTTGCAATGTCCAATTTGTATTTGTGACCCTGTCTCATAGCTGCAACATCCTCCATCAATTCAGGAGTGAGTTCTCTGCAGTGTGTTCTCGATCGAAGCGCTGCACTCCCTACACTCGCGGGCGTGCGAGGAACCACGGATTAAAACCCTCCCTCCCTGGGCGATGGTAATAGCAGCCATGAACCAGCCTGCAGGGCTGTCAGCCATCGGTGGCACTGGCACTGTCAACATTCAGTACCACATTGCTGGGCCCCATCTGCACACTGAAACAGTGTGTTAACAGTGTGAGCCACCCGGCAGCCCCTCAAAGCAGCATTTCTGAACTCTGTATGTTGTATGAAACACCTGTTTGGGTGTGCTGTGAAGTACACGATCACGACCCAGCATACCTCACTGCGGAATACCGTTCTTGTTAATGGTCAATATGACATGTCTAATGTTTTGTTAATTCATTTTTTAAATAATCTTTTGCACTAGTGTACCACATTTCCAAGGTGAAAATAAATGTATTTCTAATACATTCTAAAAACTGTTTTTTTTTTTTTTTTTAATTGGATTCAATAGATTGTTTCTATTAACTTCCATTTCGCGTGTGTGTGTGTGCATGCGTGTAATCCTAATATGACTTTGTGGTTGATTAAATCAATCCATATTTCCTAAAAGGTTGAGGCTCTGCTCTCCTTAAAGGACCTCCTAAGGTTCGGGCATCGCTGCAGACAAGCCACACAATGCTGCATGAAAAATGAGTCCTCCAATCAATTCTACCAATACTCCACCTCAGCTCAGGCTGATTGAATCTGACCAAATCCATCTCAATTAACTCATTTTGGAAAGAACCTCCCTTAAATGTTCTACATATGTATTCTGGCTCATTCCCACATATAAAGATTGACAAAATTACATATAGTCTCTTATTTTCATGTCAAGTGATTTGCCTCAAGATCAACCTATTCCAGTTAAAATAGCTATTTCAAAACAAATTGATTCGTTACGTTTGGCGTTGCTTATATTCCGGAGGCGTTCATTTTTGTACTTGAAGATATTTTGTTGAAGTAAAGCCGTATGAAGGGTCTTGACGGAGGACAGGAGCTCGCCACCCGTGGCTCGATGCACAGGATTTGGAAACCTTCGCATCTCTTGCACTTCCAAATATTACTAAAACGCCATGCGCTTTTTACCATACGTGACTTTGTTTGCCCAAATGTCCTGCCCTTGGCATTCTCAAACATAGACAACTAACTCCATTTGTGCTCGGACGATGACCGCGCTGACTGAAGGACAACGTAAAGCCCAAATTGTGAAGTCCAATGTCAAAGCTCTTGACTGCCGACACCTCGATCAGTGTTTCTTTGACAATAAAGCCCCGCAAACCGGGTTTAAAGGTCGTCAGGTCCTGACATTCAAATAAGTGATTAATGGTAAATATGCGATAAAACAACGTCAATCAACTAGCATCATTACGCTAGCACTTTACAAATGTCTATAATACATTACAAATGTTACAAAATAATAATTTAGCAACCTAAATGGCATGCATTTTAAAACATGCCTGTGGGTTTTCAGGTAATACTCACGTTTCTTCGGACAATTAATAGGCTACAGCTGAGCAGCACTTTTATTTAATAGTTTGGCTTTATTTTGATTTCATTACCAACTCACGTTAGATACAATTTTAGCTACAGCTGTGTGCGCCTTCTGTGGTGAATCGGCTAACGTTATTTGGGAGAATATACGAAAGGACCTGCACACTTATACACTCAAATATTTCAAATACGGATTTGATACAGTTAAATATAATATATTTTAATAATAGGTAGGCTACCACCCAGAATGATTATATGAGGTATAATTTCAATATACCTAAAGACGAGCGAGGGACCAGAAAAGGCCATGAAAAGAGTAATTTTACGGCACGGTTAGACTCGATATAACCGAGCGGTACATGTCCCTAATGTAGCCGACACGGCACCGCAAGCCGCAAGTAGAGATAGACAATAATAGGCTACATCTCAGGAAATATACACACTGAGAAAAAACTAAAACAAACAGTAAGAACTGGACAATATGAAAGGCGGGCTCTTTATATTAAAAGCATTTTCGTATATAAAGATGCAACTTCCATAAACTAGTCTGGGAGGTGACCGTGGCCGACAAGTTACACGGTAGTGTGGCATCTTTCGGTCTTTATGTGTTTGTATTTATTCACCAGTGTGAACTGGCTGTCTATTCACTATTTGTTTCCTGAAGCAACCGCGTGGATTTTACTTTTTAATTTGTAGGCTACCCGACGTCCGTAGAACAGACCCCGTTCACTAGTGAAACTCTCTGAGTTTTACATACCTGCAGAGTGGCTCCCTTCGCGAAGCTCTCGCCCTCCTCCCGATCCACGGAGTTACAGAAGGACCATCGTGTTTAATCCACTGGCACGGATTCAACCCACGCAGTTTATATCTTCACAAACAGACGCAAACAGACATCAGTTCAGCGCCGGCGTTTGAAGCCCAAATCTTATCAAAACACGTTCTTCGCAAATCCACGCAATTAAATCCGAATTCGAAGCCGGGCGAGTTGAAGCGTAAAGAATATAAATACAAACACAATCCGGGATTTTGGAGAATCCGATCTCTGCTGTGCAGAACCGGAGAGCTTTCCCCGTTCCTTGTGTCTTTTATTTGAGATTATTTTAGGTGTTTCAAAAAAACTGTCTGCAATGGGATCGATTAGCACAAAAAAATCCCAAATTCCAGAAATTCCAAATTATTAAAGATATCTAAAAAAACAAAGAAGTGTCTGGTACCTCGGCGCAGATACGATGGTGATGATGACAGTGGCCGATGAAGATGATCCGTGTCTTGCAGTCGGTCCCCACGCCACGGGAGACAGAGCCTGCACGTATCGTGCGCACCAACTTATCACTGTGAAGCTGCCCGCGCGAGCCCGGCGCGAGTCCCTCTCTGAGCTGCACGCGACGCCTGTGCGCCGCCTCCTCCTCCCGTTCACGAGCCGCTCCGGTTCCGCCGTTTCTATCGCACATACTCCACTTTACTTACTTAATTTGGAATAATTAAATTATTCACACGGCCGGGTCCATCCATTAGATCACATTTGTGAAAGTAGGCTTTTTTATGTTTTAGGTAGCTTATAAAAAGAACATTGTTTTATTCGTATTTGACACGTTCTTAATAATAATAATAATAAGAAGAAGAATAATAAGACGTGTGGATAACTAGAAGACGTTGACGACGTACACTATCCGTGTAGAATTATATCCTAACATTTTAATGTTTGGTATTACATTTATTTATTTGAAATAAACCTGACGCGCCGTCAAATTGAATCTGTCCCTTGAAATATTTTTTGCTTCAGTTTTCCAGGGCTGTACATTGTGGTTTTCGATTGGTCTATGGGCCACCAGCACACACCATCTATGCAAAATGCTCTTTCCATGCCCACCTACGTTTCAGACAATCATTTAGCCATGTTTGGGTCTACAGAATAATTCTCCAGCATATACTGACATGTTTGCAAAAGTTTGTCCAAAAATAGGAATAATGTAGTCGCAAAATATTTAAGTGAGTACCCAAAGTAACACTACTTTATGTGAGGAATAATAATATAATATATGGTAAGTGGTATCTAACAATGCCACTGAATATTATATCAATCTAAACCAATTCCGAAGGGCAATGAACCATTTAGCCCCAAATTCACTTCAATCGCAATTCAGAGTAAGTGTGGTGCGATGGCGCCACCACGTGGACATTGAGGTGGCCCGCGTCACGGAATTCAGGCTGTCCTCGAGGCCACGTAGTTTAGCCTGCATCTCCTTAGTTTCCCACTAGAGGGAAATCAGACGAGTTTCAGACACTGATGCGTGGAAAACAGCAGTAGCGTGAAAATTGGTTTAATTTTTTTAAAAAAGTTTTCCTGGTGAAAACTTGAAGAGCTGGGTATTTATTGATGAAAATACTTTTTTGAACCGAGAATTATAGGCCTGTATAAGGAGTACTTTCAGTAGAGGTGACACACATGCCCGTAAACAGCAAGACGCCTTTAAGATGCAAGTTATCATCTGTTGGAAAACCCCACAGATGTGGCAATCATTAACACTCGCTCTCACAGCGAGAAAACGTTCACATTTATGCCCTTTGCACTGTGGCTCCGTATGGTTTAAATTAGGAATTTGATATAAAACCATTTATATAAAATCCTTGGTCATGTTTCCAGTTAAGCCTACAACACTCATGCCATTGTCCAGTATACTTTCTTTTTTCCGTTTTAACATTCTGAAATATAGCCTACTCTTCCCATCATGAGATTATGATGTTCTCTCATACAATTTGCAGGATTGCATTTGTGTAATCGTGCATTGTTATATATTATATTGCGATATTTACAATTAATTGGCTCCTTGTAGCTAGCAATATATAACGGTAACCTAGGTCACGAGCTGAATTTACCAAACCAAACTTAAAACACGTTGTTTTACACACTATATGTAAATGACACAATAGGCATTCGTGTACTGTTGTCATAACTAATTATTTATTGTCATTATTATATTACATTCGCCAAAGTCACTTTACCTGCAAAACAGCAACTTTAGTGTCAGGTGACATGGAAGTGGACGACGAGCGAGGTTCTTTATCGACGTTGTCACTTCCGTCACGGTGTCTCTATGTAATATAATTACACTCGTAAAACTCCCAGGTTGCTGATGGATTCTCTTAACTTCCCCCAATCATTCTGTTGTAACACGAGCAAAGAAATAAAACTACACAGAGGCCAGGACCTCGGCTGTCTCAGCGGTAGCTACGGCGATTGAGGCAATCTCTCCAGCACTTTGATTTATTCCGGGGCACAAATGGTCATATTTATTATTCACCAATGATATGATTGATAATTAGTTGATAATTTCTTGTCTTTGTGTGATGCACCTTCCTGCCGATGTTTCTGTTAAAAATGCAGTTTTAGCCTCCCGGGTGGTCTAGTGGTTATAACATTCGACGCTGGCCACTGCGACCGGGGTTCGATTCCACCGGCCGTGCCAGTTTAGGCTATGGCCGGGAGTGCCACTAGGGGGCGGCAATTGAGCTGTCCACCCCAGGGTGGGAGGAGGAAAGCGGATACGAGATCGCTGCTTATAGGAGTGGTCCTGTTTGCACATACCGGAGTTACGGTGATGGCTTAGTGGGTTCTGGCTCGGAGGAGGCGGTGCCGAGCCTACTGCCAGTATAATTTCTCTTTACGCTGTTCCAAGTTGTGTTCACTTTGGTCTTTGTGCAGTGGACTAAGATGGGTAGCTAGCTAACCAGATTAACAAGTGCACATATGAATTAGCCAACAAGCTAGTTTGCAAGATAGCTACCTACCCAACTCTTCTGTCTAGTTAGTATCCAACTTTAGCTTGAGGATTGTGATGAAAAAATGAAAGAATTTAATAATTGCAATCATCTGGGACATTTCAGTCACATTCTGACCATCTTCACAACAGTGAACGCCTTGGTAACCAAGCAACACATGGCAATTACCTTCAATCAAAGACACATCAATGGTTCCGCATCAGCCTAGGTTCTGTGTGGCTCAGTAGGTAGAGCGTGGTTCTGTGTGGCTCAGTAGGTAGAGCGTGGTTCTGTGTGGCTCAGTAGGTAAAGCGTGGTTCTGTGTGGCTCAGTAGGTAGAGCACGGTTCTGTGTGGCTCAGTAGGTAGAGCACGGTTCTGTGTGGTTCTGTGTGAGTGGTTCTGCGTCAAAGATTACTGGATTAAGGCTACAATAAAATGCTTAGTTTGTTTCTTTGGATAAAAGCGTCTGCTAAATGCATATATTATATATATTATCACGGAAAATTACATTTCAGAAAACAAAGATTACTGGATTAAAATAAAATGCTTAGTTTGTTATTATTCGCTACTATGGTCTACGATCTTTGACCCAAGCATAGCCACGGACCTGAAGTACTGCTTTCAATGAGGGTAAAATGGTCATTTTTGAGCCAGTTAATCAGTCTTTATAAACGTGTTTATTTTTAATGGTTTATAAAATGCTCTACCAAAAGAATGTATACAAATTAAATTCACAATACTGATTGTTGGTTGTTAAAATACATAAATATGCATTTCAGGACATCTCTAGTGTATATGAATTACATTTCCATTTTTGTAATGTACTAATTACAGCATTTAAAAATTAAATAATCCAGGGTCAACCCTAAACAACATACATTATTAAACATATAAGCATCAGAAAGACATTTTAAAAAACTGTGTGAATGTAACAATGTAACATCTTACTACGCTTATTAAAATATAGCTTAAATTGAAATAGTTAAGAAATGAAACCAATAAAACTTGATAAAGTCCGTGAGAACACCGGAAGGTTCCCACTAGCGGAGATGATGTCGCCTCTGTGGACGGCGCACCCCTCCTCACACCAGGCTGTGTCCCAAACCCTTTCCGTGTTCGATCCCCTCTCTGCCGAGCCAGGAGAGCGCGGTCCCAGCGGCCATCTCGACGCACGAGCAGGCGCTGAGGTAAAAGGACAAGGTCAACCCGGCGCCCTGGACGTGGCTCCAGTGGGTCGCGAGGAATGCCGAGAGCCCGAAGAGCGTCGCCCCGCACGAGACCGCCTGGCAGGCCATGCTGCAGCGCAGGATCGCCCCGTCCGCGTAGAACACGGCAAACACGTACGCCAGGGCGGAGAACTGCACGAGCACGACGGGGGCGTACACGCACACCACCAGCAGGTCCTGGAGGAGGCGGGACACCGAGCGGGACGGGGCCACGTGACACTCCATGCCGCCCGGCCCCCGCACGCAGAAGTGGAACGGGCTGATCAGGACGTCGCCGCTGCGCACAAACTCGGCGTGCTCCACCAGCAGGGCGAACAGCAGCTGGGCCAGGACGGCCACGTGCAGCGCCACCACGGGAGCGCTCACACACTGTCTCTGGCAGTACGACATGGCGGCGGGGGCGGCGGCTGGGTCTTCCACCGAGGGCAGGTGTCCTTGGTACGCTGTGGGAACCTCTCGCCGCTGTCTATCTGCTGGATGACAAATACGGGGGGGAATAAAAGTCACGTGTGTGTTTATTAGTTCTATCACAGAAGTTTCACATTTTAATATTGTTATTATTTATTTTATTTAGTATTTCCCCCCCACCCCACTGTTAGTATCCAATTATCCGCCCCCCCTCTCTTTTTCTTGCCAATTATCCCTCCCTCGTATGAGAACTCGCTGCCGAAGTCCAGCCAGTAGCGAGCGCTGCACTGCCTCCTTCGAGCCCAAGCTGAAACCTGTCACCGTAGGACCACTCGTATATGCAGCAAGTTTTTCCTACGGCTTTTATCCCTCCCCCCTCCCTGGGGCGGGCAGCCAATTGCCACCCCCTAGTGGCACTCCTGGCCAGAGTCAATACTGGTGCGGCCGGTGGAATCAAACCCGGTCGCAGTGGCCAGCGCCAAACGTTGTAACCGCTAGACCACCCAGGAGGCCCGAGATGTTGGCCATTTTGGGCCTAAAATTATATCTCAAAATCTACAAAGAACATAATTTCCCAAATTCTGATTTGTTCATATGAATGGTCGAGCAACGTGTGAAAAATGTATGAAGAGAATCTGAGACCCAAGTCCAAAAACCTCCCAAATGTCATCTGACTTTGCATGGAATGAACCAGTGTAACAGTCGAGCATACACTAAACTGGGTCAATGGACATGCAACCACTATACATACTAGAGATGTGGTCCATGTACACACATTTGGAATCCTAACCTTTTTTTCCCCAGACATAAAATATATTAATAACAAACTGTAACGTGCAATCCCTGTCATAAATGGGGCAATAAATACTAGCCTATTAAATATTTACCAAAATCAATAGCAAGCATCTTTCAAATGAATCATGTTTGTTAAAAGCAACTCGTGCCAACTTCCCACACATGCTGTGCATTTTCAAAGACAGCATTCTTGCCTGGTGGTGTGAAATGTGTTTCACCTGAGACGTGAGTTTCAGGGCACTTTGTCGAGACAATGGCTCCTGCTTTCCCTTGCCCCAAATGGACAATATAAGATATCTTATCTTATCAAACGAAACAGCTCAAGAGTGGAGACTAGACAATCTAAAAATGTACAGATGATAAGGACTAGAGGATAGTATAGCGATAGGATAGTGCTGGGTCAGTATGTGTGAGGAATATGGCCCCTAACCATTTTTTGTAACTTCATGTTGATCTCAATATTGTACAGGCAGACTAATTGTAAGAAGTTATACAGACGAGCATTATTATGGGATTTACACAGTACATACTTTGTTTATGTAACTTTTTTTTACATTTAAACATTTTCGTTGAGATTGTATAATGTGATGTATCACATAGGATATCATTTCTTGTCCATTTCCACTTAATTTTAAAAACTGTAGGAAGTTATTATTCTACAGCTTTTCTTTGCTCGACAACTAGGATGCGTTGAAAGAAAAATATTGCAGAAAATCCATTCATGTGCTCATATTGTATAGCTTCATTGGCACAAGGTGTGACTCTATCCATTTCCACTGTACAGCTCATGCCAGGGCTATCTGCTCAGCCGCCTGGGAGCTCAAATGCGGATCTCCATGACCTAACTGACGGCCCTTTGGCCACTGAGAGAAAACACAAACAAAGAACATTTAAAATGCATCAAAAATATTAATATGCCCAGGTCAACATCTGAACATTCACAAAACACACTGCTGCTGCAAATAAATACCATCAACCGTGTTTACTCTCTGTTAATATGTACTGTTACCATGGCATTTAGGTTCATCATTTGATTGCTTGTAGATGTAATACATTTGCTTTTTGGTTATTTGTTTTTCAGTATTGTCTTATGTATTTAGAAGCACTCTTTATGTTCTAAATGATTATTAATTTGTTAATCAAATGCACATATTACCTCTGGAGCCCTTCACCCTTCACAGGAATAAACAGCATGGGCTCAATTGATTCAATTAACGCTACAGGGTAAACCTTTGTGGGTAAAGCATGCCTTTCAGTTTCAGTTTCAGTCGAAACCGAAAGAACCCAAATGGGCCATTGTAGCAAATCAGTCGTTTCCCACTTTCCCACGCATGAAAATAATAATAGAAGGAAATGATGATGAATTTGTTCATAAAAGTGCACATAGTACCTCCGGATGTGTGTGGAAAATAGTTGGCCTGCCTGCACTGTTTTAAAACATAAAACTGGCGTCACTGAATGAATAGTTGGAAGAACCCTGGCCTCAGCTCTGCTGTTAATCATTGTGTTACATCCTGTTCTGTAAGCATGCCACCATGTCATCGCTGTTCTTACGATATATACGCACGTATCAGGGCTCGATGACCCTGTAAGCTACTCGGGATAAGAGCACTTGATAAATTAACTACTACTAATAATAATAATAATAATAATACAGTAAAACTTATTCCTTGGAAATATCAGAAAGGTTAAACATTACTTCTGTGGAATCAGTCATTCCCATGACCTGAAACCAATTCCAGCCCCTAAGCAACTGAGAGTTTATTGGCTTGCAAATGCTCAGATTTACAGATGCACATTCTGAGGACTGCTTTGATTGTACAAGATTTCCTGTCGCAATTTGTATTGGAAATAAACAGTTTGAGGCGACGGTCTGGCGACTGGGAATTTCAGATAATGGGTGCTTGGGGACTGATTATAGTCAGTGCTGGCCCATCCCATGTGGGTATACTTGTGTTAAAGAATTTAAGGTGACAAGTCTTGAACATGTTCAGGTGAATTTCAGGTGCTTGTTCTGAGGAATTGCTTTTATTTATTTAACTCTGGTGCAGAGCTCTACCCTCTCCTGTGTCTGCTTGTAAAAACAACTGGATGTCTTTGGCAAGACATGTTCACAAATTCCATTTGACAGGTGTTTTGTGGACTTGCTTTTACCTTGATCTATTGCTCTTGACCTATGTGTGTTCATATGCCGAAAGTGGCCCAACAGCAGGGCAGTTCATTGACACCTTTTATTTATTATGTATACAATATCTTATGAGACTTATGAGATGATGAGTATGAGCCTGTGTTGTTGTTGTTTTATTTCATTATGCGGCCCTCCAATCTTCAACAGGTTTCACCTGAAGGACGAGTTAAACGCCCCGCACCACTACACTGTGTCTCTGAGGGTCCTGGAATATAGCGAATATAACTTATCCTCTAATAAAAGGTCCTTCTTTCCACCTTTTTCTCCTTTTGTTATTTGTATCCACCAGTTAACATGGGGCTTTATGCGGTCCTGTTACCTGTGCAATTCAGTAACTTAGTAATGTATTAAACTGGCTGTTTGTCTATTTGAATGCACCTATTGACACCCTATGACAATGGAAAGAATGCCTAAACAAGTTGCATCTTTGTTCTCTCTCCGTGAACTATTCAATCCTTTTTATAAGGAATACTAATATTTATTCAGATTTTTTTTGTTTTGTTACTGGTGTGTTGCAGACTTGTTTTAAAGCATTCAAATGTACGCAAACGGAACGCCTACACAGATATCGTCCTTACGATTACCTCAGGTTTAAATAGTGTTTAAGTGAGCTTTTTTTTTTTTTTAAAGCCCAACCCAACCAATACCTCTAGAATGCACGGGACAGGCGTAAACATGCATTATACATCATTATACATTCCCACGATTGGGGCCACATATACTGAAAAAATGTAAGCTTTCATTACTGTAATCCGCTTTGCATAAAAGCGTCTGCTAAATTGCGTTGCTTTTCTATTCGCGTTTATTGCAACACTCTTCTCTTATTGGCTCCACTGCCCCTTGTGACAGCGGTCAAAAATAGCAGCTCAGAGAAAATGAGTGCGCAGAAATACACTGCATGTCCCCATAATACTCCACGGTTAACGTTTTAGTACACCATGGCTTGCAAAAAAAGTCGCGCACCGTACTTCATGTACGTGTGCGCCGTGTGATTGTGTAACAAATGAGTCAAATCAGTTGCCGCAATGACCCCGTTTGATTTGTTTCAGATTCACTCTGAGTCTGTGTCACGGGGTACGTGGGCTAATTAGACTCCAAAGTCAACAACCGCTGCATGATACAAAAACAAAACTGTAAACTTAACTACTATAAACCTTCCCAATTTGCACTCAATGTCAAAATACATTCGACTTTACACACAAGACAACCAAATTAAGATCAAATCACATTACACCCATATGGCACCGACTTTTAAAAATGGACACAAGTGCCAAAAAACCTTCCAATGTTATCACCGCGCTGCCCACCAAACAAAAATATATTCACATGCAATTATTGATTATCTAAAATGTGTTTGGACTTAACGCGGTTTAGTACTTTGCAATCATCACAGCAACTCGTTTGACAAAAATAACTTAAGTTTATTTAAACTAAATATGACTTGAATGAATTGTATATGCGTATCGAGTTTGTCGCTCTACCTACCTTGCAACTTGTTGAGCCGAGAGGCGGGTGGTTTTGCCTCAAACCCGCACGTTCCAGTTATATTTTTTAAACACATTCAAATGAGCATTGAGTAACGCAACACCGCCCGTGCTCCTATTGGTGTGAATACGTCACGTGCGTCTGCGATATGTCGAGTCATATTTACATGTGGAATGGGTGAAAGTGAAAATACACTAATTATGCGTCTGGAAGAGTCAAGGAAGAAAAGTTGCGGAGTTTTATTTAACACGCTAATGAGAAAATACTTTTGGTTAAATTGTTTTCGACGTTTTAAGTGTCAGCTCTCGGTGAAATATAAAGAGATACTACCATATGAAATGGAAACTATGTGGATTGTTTCCAGTTAAATTTAAGATGGCTTCATAACAGTGAGGAAAATGCAACAGTTCGTCTTTCTCTCTGGAGCGCTGGATAAATATGTAGTTAATATTTTTATGCCAAGGGGGCATCTTTTCCCATGTTCCTATTCTGCTTTAATTCAATCATTACAGATCGAATGTGATGCGATATTATTTACGATTTTCCTTGGTTTTCTGCTGGATTCGTATATGTAGTCTCCCGAATTATGTATTTAATATATATATTTTAACATACCAAAGGAAAATGAAGCGAGACCAAGATGAGTTATGGAATATTTATCTTTATATAATGAATATAAATTGATTTGGCCTCTCGCCAGAAAAAATGCCTCGGTTGAGTCAGATCGAAACTTTAAACAAGAAAGCTGTCAATCATATTTGCTTTGTTTTTTGCTGTTTTGGATTTCATTTTCATTTTCTACCATTTCTTGGAAATGAGGAGTCCAGGTCCTGGAGTGTGTGGGGGGGTGGGGGAATGAATGCATACATTTTTCTGCATATGTGGCCCCAATGGGAATTGAACCCACAACCTAAGCATTATCAGCGCCATGCTCTACCTACTGAGCCACACAGAACCACGCTCTACCTACTGAGCCACACAGAACCATGCTCTACATACTGAGCCACACAGAACCACGCTCTACCTACTGAGCCACACAGAACCAAGCTCTACCTACTGAACCACACAGAATTAAGCTCTACCTACTGAACCACACAGAACTATGCTCTACCTACTGAGCCACACAGAACCACGCTCTACCTACTGAGCCACAGAGAACCACGCTCTACCTACTGAGCCACACAGAACCACGCTCTACCTACTGAGCCACACAGAACCATGCTCTACACACTGAGCCACACAGAACCATGCCCTACCTACTGAGCCACACAGAACCACGCTCTACCTACTGAGCCACACAGAACCATGCTCTACCTACTGAGCCACACAGAACCATGCCCTACCTACTGAGCCACACAGAACCATGCTCTACCTACTGAGCCACACAGAACCACACTCTACCTACTGAGCCACACAGAACCATGCCCTACCTACTGAGCCACACAGAACCATGCTCTACCTACTGAGCCACACAGAACCACGCTCTACCTACTGAGCCACAGAGAACCACGCTCTACCTACTGAGCCACAGAGAACCACGCTCTACCTACTGAGCCACAGAGAACCACGCTCTACCTACTGAGCCACACAGAACCACGCTCTACCTACTGAGCCACAGAGAACCACGCTCTACCTACTGAGCCACACAGAACCATGCTCTACACACTGAACCACACAGAACCATGCTCTACATACTGAGCCACACAGAACCATGCTCTACACACTGAGCCACACAGAACCACGCTCTACTTACTGAGCCACAGAGAACCACGCTCTACCTACTGAGCCACACAGAACCAGCTCTACACACTGAACCACACAGAACCACGCTCTACCTACTGAGCCACACAGAACCATGCTCTACCTACTGAGCCACACAGAACTATGCTCCACCTACTGAGCCACACAGAATTACGCTCTACCTACTGAGCTACACAGAACCACACTCTACCTACTGAGCCACACAGAACCACGCTCTACCTACTGAGCCACACAGAACCATGCTCTACACACTGAACCACACAGAACCACGCTCTACCTACTGAGCCACACAGAACCACGCTCTACCTACTGAGCTACACAGAACCACACTCTACCTACTGAGCCACACAGAACCACGCTCTACCTACTGAGCCACACAGAACCACGCTCTACCTACTGAGCCACACAGAACCACACTCTACCTACTAAGCCATACAGAACCATGCTCTACCTACTAAGCCACACAGAACCACGCTCTACCTACTGAGCCACACAGAACCATGCCCTACCTACTGAGCCACACAGAACCACGCTCTACCTACTGAGCCACACAGAACCATGTTTTCTTTTGTTGAGCAAATCCTCATATAACAGTTTACCCCTCTGAAAGATAACCCAAAGGGAACCAGGAACAGAAAACTCCTAAATGCTATTCAAGTATACAAATATTAAGATTTTATTCATTATTAAAGATAATCATTCTAATTTAAATGTCCAAATTCATTGTAGATTAATCAAACAGTAATGTTAGGGGGGAATGGCGAGAGGGGGGAGACCCAATCGCAGAGATGAAATGAGGAGGGGGTTGAAAGAGATAAAAACAAACTCACAAAATAACAAACACAATTAGAGAAACCAGGAGGAGCATACAATGGGGAAAATAAGTATTGAACACATCAACATTTTTCCCAGTAAATTTATTTCCAATGAGGCCATTCAAGTGAAATTTGCACCAGACTTTGGTATTAACTCAAGAAATCCAGACAAAAAATCTAAACATTAAAGTCCATATGTAAATAAAGTTATGTGTAATAAAGTGGAATGACATAGGAAAAAAGTATTGAACACACTAACTGAAATTAATTGAATACTTAGTAGAGAAGCCTTTGTTTGTAATGACAGCTTCAAGGCGCTTTCTGTATGAAGTAACTAATCGCCCGCAGTATTCAGATGTGATTTTGGCCCATTCCTCTACACAGATTGTCTTTAAATCTTGAAGATTGCGGGGGGCCCTCTTTTGAATCTGGATCTTCAAATGCTTCCACAAATGTTCAATTGGGTTTAAGTCAGGTGATTGACTGGGCCATTCCAACAAGTTGATTTTCTTTCTCTGAAACCAATTGCGAGTTTCCTTTGCTGTATGCTTTGGATCGTTGTCCTGCTGGAAGGTCCACCCACATCTCATCCTCAGCATCCTGGTGGATGGCAGCAGGTTCATCTCAAGAATCTCTCTGTACATGGCTCCATTCATTATTCCTTCAATGATATGAAGTCTGCCAGTACCACGAGAGGAGAAACAGCCCCACATCATGATACTTCCACCTCCAAACTTCACTGTTGGTACAGTGTTATTCGGGTGATGTGCAGTGCCATTTCTCCTCCAAACATGGTGTGTTGTGTGACAGCCAAAAAGTTCAATTTTGGTCTCATCTGACCAGAGTACATGCTCCCAGTAGTTCACTGGCTTGTCCAAATGTTGTTTGGCAAACTTTCTGGAGTTCTTTCCTAGTGGTCCTTGGCTCTTTGGCTACTCTTCTAAGTATCCTTCTGACTCCCTGATCAGAAATCTTGCGAGGAGCTCCTGTGCGTGGCTGGTTGATGGTGGATTGATGTTGCTTCCACTTACGGATAATGCCCCCAATGGTGCTTACTGGAAGATTCAGAAGTTGTGAAATATGTCTGTAGCCAATTCCATTTTCATTTTGCAACAATCTGGTTGTGAATGTTTCTTGTGTGGCACCTTGGTAGCAAAAAAAAAACCTTTTATAGCCCATCAATATATTCTAACCCAGCTGACATTAATTAGCACAGATTGGAGGTAGAGTTGCCTCCTAATTAGTTATGGTTTTCAGCTGGTTCCTTGCCTTTCCTTGCTGTGGTGTACTGCTTTTTCTTAGTGTGTTCAATAATTTTTTCCTGTTTCATTCCACTTTATTACACATAACTTTATTTACATATGGACTTTAATGTTTAGATTTTTTGTCTGGATTTTTTGAGTTAATACCAAAGTCTGGTGCAAATTTCACTTGAATAGGCTCATTGGAAATACATTTACTGGACAAAATGTTGATGTGTTCAATACTTATTGTGAAAACCGCAGGTATGAAAACACAACACGTTAACTCAAAACTGAGCACAGGAGAATGGAAGAATGGGAGAAACTGGCTTATATAATGAGTGTGATAAGGTAAATTAGAGACAGGTGTGAATGGAAAATCACAGGGGAAGACTTGAAACTGTCATAATGGAATGCTGGGGCGACTGGGGAAAAAGAAACAGTGAAACCACAAAAAAAAGAAAAGAAAAAAAGGGAGCTATGTTGCCCTTCTGCGGCCAGGACGGGGAGGTACCGCTGGACCCCTGACAGTACCTCTCTCCCTAGGGATGGCACCTGATGTCCCAGCAACAGCCCCTGGGCGGGATTGGAGGGAGTCGCAGATCAGGCCATGATCCAGGATGTCACGCTGGGGAACCCAGGACCGCTCCTCAGGCCCATAGCCCTCCCAGTCCACCAGGAACTGCTCCGGACGCCCCACCCGCTGGGACCGCAAGATGCGTTGAACAGTGTAGGCCGGCAGGCCAGCGATGACTCTGGGAGGAGGAGGGGGACGGACGGGCGGGGACAACACACTGCCTCCTGTCGTAGTGCCTTGCGAACCACAGTTTCAATACCCTAACGCACCGGGGCAACGATCCGTGAGTCAGAGATGATGGGAGTGACACACATGCCAGGAGTTTCAAATAGACGAGACAGGGCGTCCGGCTTCACATTCTTCGACCCAGGGCGGTATGAGAGAATAAAATTGAATCTGGTGAAGAACAGCGCTCATCTGGTTTGGTGGGAATTGAGCCGCTTGGCATCCCATATGTAAGACAGGTTTTTGTGGTCAGTCCACACAATGAATGACTGTGCCACCCCTTCCAACCAATGCCGGCATTCCTCCAAGGTGAGTTTGACGGCCAACAGCTCTCAGTTACCGATATCATAATTTTGTTCTGCTGGAGAGAGGCGACAGGGGTGGAGTTTCTCATCCTGGGAGGACCGTTGAGAAAGGACAGCGCCAACTCCCATGTCCGAGGTGTCCACCTCGACCGTGAAAGGGAGCGAGGGAGCAGGAAGTGTCAGCACCGGAGCAAAGGTGAAGCGCTGTTTGAGCGCCACAAAGGCAACTTTGGTGGAAGAGGTACAATGGAATTTGGTCTATGGACCCCTGGTCAATGCCATGAGAGGGGCTGCCACGGTACTGAAGTTCCAGATGAACCGGTGGTAGAAGTTGCCGAAGCCCAAGAATCGCTGAACCTGTTTTATGGATGTGGGAGTGGGCCAGTCATTGACAGACGGGAGTTTAGGCAGGGGGAGTTTAGGCAGGTATCCATCTTCATCCTCCCCTCAGAGACGAAGAACCCCAGAAAGGAAATCACTGGCACGTGAAATTCACTCTTCTCCAGCTTGACGAAGAGGTGGTCCTCTCTGACGTGTCGCTCATGCTCAACGGGGCTTTTAGAGAAAATCTGGATATCGTCAAGATAGACAAATGTGAATTTATTAATAACATCCCGGAGGACGTTATTTATGAATGCCTGGAAGACAGCGGGAGCATTGGAGAGACCAAAGGGCATGACCAGGTATTCATAGTGGCCTGTGGGAGTGTTAAAGGCCATCTTCCGTTCATCCCCCTCCCAGTTGTAGGCGTGTCGGAGGTCCAGTTTGGTGAACACCATGGCGCCTTGAAGGAGTTCAAAAGCCGAGGACATGAGCGGGAGAGGGTAGAGATTCTTGAAAGTAACCTGGTTGAGACCCCGGTAGTTGATGCAGGGGCGGAGCCCCCCATCCTTCTGGCCCACAAAAAATAAACCGGCTCCAGCTGGCGAGGTGGATGGGCGTGTGGTGCAGGTCAGAAGGGCCTCCTGGATGTAGTTTTCTGTGGCTTTGGTTTCTGGAGCAGAGAGGTAAATTATCTATTTTAAAATAGATCATTTATTTGCCAATGCATAATTTGTCAAATACAAGGTATTTGAATATGTACATGTATTTGATAATATGTGTAGAAATTATTTGAATGCATTAAGGAAGCAGTTGTTGTGTGTTGTGATAATGAAATGCACACTTTCTGAACATAATTAATTAATTTGACTTGCACATGCTTTACTAAATTATTGAGCACGAATTGACTCTGGTGCACACTGTAGTAATTCATAGGGAAGATTTATTTATCTATTTATGTATTTTGTTTATGTCCTTTTAGGGGCTCCGTGAGAAATAAAGAATTCTTGACAAAAAATGAAGAAGAAAAAAATATTTTTTCCAAGGCTGGATTAACATTTTTAAAAACACACAGTATTAATATATGTTAACACTTTACAATTGCGCAGAATTGTTAGATATTGACTATAACCAACTGTATACAGATACATGTATATTCCAAATCTGGATTAACATAAAAAAACACAGTATTAATACATGTTAACATTTTGCAATACTGTGTGTTTTTTATGTTAATCCAGATTTGGAATATAGTATTAATACAGTATTAATCTATGCTAACACTTTGCAAGTGCACAGAATCGTTAGATATTGACTATAACTATATACAGTAGCCAAGATATACCGTATAGAGCAAATTAAAAAAAGGTCTGTCCTCTTAAATGAGAGCAGAACACACCCTCCCCATCCCAGATCTCCTGTGCGCTCGGCCCATTCGACGGAAGGTCTTGGAAGGGGTTGGCACTCGGGCTGGGACGGTGTAAACGGTAACCGCGCCGTGTTCTGGGCTTCACACACAGCAACACAGCCACGGGAGAAGGAGGGGGCAGCAGAGCTTTAGAGCGGACTTCATCCACGACTCAGCGCATTTTGGGGTACACAACCCACCCATGATCACGGTAAGGGTTCATTCGTGGTGGTGCACTGCAAGTCTTTCTAAACGGATAACGCAGACAGCTTGGGGGAAATAGATTGAGTCGAATTAATCTACGCTTGCTGGTTGTGTACAGTAGTAATAGCTAGATAGCTCTATATAGACACTAGATAGTATATTGAGAGCAGCTTTTCAACATGGCATTTAGCTTGTTTTTTGTCGCTTGCTGGTATAGTTGCATTTCGCGTTCGTATTTTGAGATAGTCACAGGCAGCGAACTAAATAAAAAAAACATAAAGTGCTCGTTAGATAGCTAGAGTTTAATGTAGGATAGTCTGTGCGGATATGTTTATGTGCAGATGGGGAAAATAAAGAGCTTGCTGGCAAGAATAAAGCGACCCAATACAGCCAATTTAGCCGCTCACTCGGATCTCTGTTTAATCATCATTTTAAGGTGATTTTTTTGCTGAGATGCGAGCAGGAAAGGTACAGAATATAGAGTTGAGTTACACATGTGAGGAGACATGCCGGTTACATATTCTCGGTTCCTCAGAAAGCGCTGTCAGTTCAGTTCAGGAGCTGTGTGTTCTCTCGTGTGGAATTCGCTCTGCCCCCTCGCCGAATTTTAATGAATGGAGGAGGGCGGTGCGGCGCGATTTCAGTTGTACCGGGAAGAATTGAGGAACGATTTTCTAAAAGATTAAGATAACCTGAGTCTGAATTCACGGCGGTTGAGGCACGTGTATGTATTGTATCGTGTGTTGTCCTTGCTCGGTGCAATAAAGGTAGCTCCGTGCGTGGGAATATGGTAACATGGTTATTTCAAGCAAGGGTCGTTGTCGTGAACCTCGCTTATCATTACTATTCTGTAGGCACGCTGCATGTCGCTGGATACGTTAGCTACAATATATATGCTGTGTAATATTTCGCGACATGTCTCTATGATGTGGGTGCATTTGGTAAACACTTCGCGATGCCCCTGGAAAACCTCTTATTACGAGAGCGTAATATTTGGGTGGGACTTGGAACACAGATGCGACCTGTCAGTGTGCGTTGGCATGCGTGGTCCCGGATGAGACGCCAGGCAGAGATTACCCCAATCACCAAAAATAAAGGGGCCACACATCCTGTTTCTCAATGATAGATAATACAGACAGGCATTGGCATACACATACAATCTAACACAACATACACCATACAACACAACACAATACAAACATGACGTAAACATATAAGACATGACGTGTAAAGTGAGGTAATTATGTTTTGAAGTCATTGTTTAAAAAGCTGGTGCTAGTTTGAATGAATGATTTGCATGCCCGGTTTGGTTTACAGTGGGGAGCCTTTTTGAACCTTTGGCCAGAGGGTAGCAGTGCATACTGGATGTTTAGTGGTTGGGTGCAGTCCTGTATGATTTGTTTGGCCTTACGGATGGTCCTAATTTTATAAAGGGATGCTATATTCTGGCACGTGGTGCTACAGACTTTACTTGCTATATTGACTATGTTTTTAAAATCTTATGATACGCTACAGAGTTAAAGCAAAGCTGTTGAGGCCATTTGGTTATCGCTCACTTTTATTCCCCTGGCCAGCCGTGAGTCTGGTCTCAAAATAATCTCCTGCAGTAGTGTGCCAATCAACCCCCTCAGCCCTAGTGCCCAGTTATAGCAAGACAATACTGACTTGCCTACCTATTCATATTCTGAAAGTTAATGATTCAAATTAACTAACTATGATTGTTCCTACCATGTATTAATGCACATCTTGTAAGTCGCTCTGGTTAAGAGCGTCTGCTAAATGCTTAAAAT
Source organism: Aldrovandia affinis (assembly GCA_029706075.1). Taxonomy (NCBI): domain Eukaryota; kingdom Metazoa; phylum Chordata; class Actinopteri; order Notacanthiformes; family Halosauridae; genus Aldrovandia; species Aldrovandia affinis. Next base: position 4,773,146 of record JAINUG010000023.1, read on the forward strand.
GTAAAATGTAAATGTAAATAGGTGTATTCAGTGAGGCTTCTCACTTGATTACAATAGCTAAGTTCTTAATTAATATTTTTAAACTGCTTAGACTTAGACCAAAGCATTAGACCTACACTGTACTGTAATGTCAAAAATTAAAAGTGAAAAAAATCTGATTTCTGGAAAAGTTAAATATGGTCTTCATAAGAGGTTAAAGGATAAAGAACGTGTACCTCTTTGGCCCAGATCAGCACAGAAGCTGTGATTCTCAAGTCCAGTGGAAGGTATTTCCTAAATGTCAGAGGGGAAAACCAGCAAAGGTTAAGACAAGCTGGAGTTTGCCAAACTGTATTGACTGCACCTGGTGACCTGACAATGGTTTTGCCAGCAGTACTTAAAAATTAATCTTTAGAGCTGTGGCTACATTGAGCCACTGGGAAGCCACTGTGTTGATTTTGGGCTGTTGTGATTTTGCACTGGTACAACACTGGCATGCCCCAAACAGATTGACATAAACAACCCAAAGCAGTACAGAAAAGATGTGGGTCTTTTTAAAAAAAGAAAAAAGATTTTGGTGCTCAATTTAGTAGCCAATTACACCCTCTCTTTTCATGTCAATCCCCCCCCTCATATTGTGAGTTCGATGCCATAGCCGTGAGACCGGCAGTGACGAAGGCGAAGTACCGCTTCCTCCGAGCTGGCCCTCGCCAAGCCGTCGACTATAACTCTGGTACTCCAGAGCCACTCCTACACGCAGTGAACTCATGTTGGCTTCCCTCCGCCCTCCCTGGGGCGGACAACAAATTGCTGCCCCCTAGTGGCACTCCCGGCCAGAGCCGATACTGGCGCTGCCAGTGGAATTGAATCCTGGTCGCAGTGGCCAGCGGTTGAACGTTGTAACCACTAGACCACCCAGGAGGCAAGATGTGGGTCTTTTAAAGGCAGCGTTTGAGCCCATGTCCCATAAAACCTCAGTGTTACCCTGCAGTGTTGGACAGTTTGCTGTTGGATATTCTGCACTCCAGTCGGGATAATTTTATTTCTTTAAATCAACTCTGAATCATTGTCAGGCCACAATGGGATGGGCTTTAATTTTCCCTTGTTCACTGAGGGGGTGGAATAAAATGGAACAGACAATAAAACAAGTTTATATCTATATATATATATATATATATACGTATATATCTATATTCAACTTTCATAAAACCAATAACAAGTAGAGAAAATGCACAGAATATTATCTAGTGTGAGTGGTATCATCACCGTGTGTCCTGTTTGGTTTAGAATGATCCAACGGTTTCTGACTCAAGTACAGATCCAGGCAAGCTACTACCATGTAGTCTATTAATAACTGTGTGAAAAAATACCTTCAAGGGCTCTCTGTGACACATCCATCTAAATCACTGGCTCTTAATGCAGTGGTGTGCCCCACTGTCCTCACCAGTACCCGCTCTTAACGGCAGTCCCACAGTGTCGGGCCTGATTGGCTCTAGCATTGTCCATGTGTCATACCTACAACTGTGGTTGGGTATCCAAAAACGTGAAAAAACTGGATTAAAATCAAAAATACTTTCTCTTTCTGCTGTTTTTTCTCACCATTTTTAGTATCCAATTATAGCCTAATTTTTCACATCAATTGTCCCACTCCCTCGTATATCCTACGAGTTAATTGGCGTAGTCCTGATACCGGCAGTGACATGCAGCTGGGCCCCACCTCCTCTGAGCCGGTACCCGCCAAGCTGTCACCGTAACTCTGGTACACAGAGCCACTCCTATACGCAGCAAGTTCATATCGGCTTCCCTCCCCCCTCCCTGGGTCGGACAGCCAATTGCCGCCCCCTAGTGGCACTCCTGGCCAGAGCCGAAACTGGCGCGGCTGGTGGAATCGAACACTGGTCGCAGTGGCCAGCGTTTAATGTAATATATTCATATTTATTAACTAATAAGTTATTGGGCCACCCATTGCGATGGCTGCCCATACCACAATCGATCCACCACCATGTTTCACCAACAGTTGGGAACAGGCAATGTTGGTTGAAGGCTTCCTTTGCCTTTCTCCAAACATAAACCTGTACAGAGGTAGGAAAAATAGTAAAAGATGACTCATCAGACCATATTACTTTCTCCCACTGCTCAGAAGTCCAGGTTTTGTGCTTGTTACACCAGGTTATGCGTTGTTGCACATTGGTTTAGTTACAAGCGGTTTTGGAATGGCAGCCTACAATAAATATCAGCTTGTGAATGTATGTACAGTTCTTCTTGAGGCTGGTATCGATTCAATTCTGTGAGGCCGTTGTTTTGTGGTTTCTATCAACTATCCTGTTAGGTGTCCGTCTATCCTTGTCGGTGAGCTTTGACTTGCAACCACTGTTCCTCGTTCCCGATGCAGTTTTTCCTTGCTTGGCGCATGCTGGCATGATTTCGACACTGTTCCCCTTGACTGATTCAATCATTTTGCCATTTTTCTGATCGACACACCTACAGTTCGGGCACCACCTATTTACTTCTTTCAAAGTCTGTTAGATCTCTGTTGATTTAGAAACTGACATATTCACGTGTTGATTTTAAAACATCTTTTACAGCAGAAACATATTGGTAATTAATATTGACATTAATATTAAACGTATTTGTAGACTCCTTTTTAATTGCGATTTAATTACTTCAAAATACGACTCCTTTTTAATTAGGTGTTTCTATCATTTTGTCTACCCCCTGTAGACGTAGTGTTAGTGGAAAATTTGCTTTGAACACGTGTACCTGAGTCCCCTAGTTCCATTGGCAGAACATACTTTGAAACGGCTTTCGCGGTTCACCTTATTTACCCCCCTTTCAAGATTTTAGGCCAAATCTTACAGCTAAAAATGTGGAGCCAGTGCATTGCTGAGCAGAGGGGGCGGGAGACGGATTTAGGCTGTCAAATTGGGGAGGGTGCGTTTGCGTATTCCGAGCTGCTCATGTGTGTTTAAATAGCTCACCTGGGTCATCAGAGCTCAGAGGGGAAAAACTGAGAAAAGGTGAAGGCTCATGGCGGTTTTCTAAATCTAGACGTCACCAAACGGCCCCATCGTTATCTTCAGCCCTCATTTGGTTTTAAAAGTGCCAGCCGTATGCAAATTCTTGTCCTGGTGGAGTACTAGGCTACACGTTGCTGCCAGTGTGACAGACGTTGTAGATAGTGGAGCACACCTCAATCTCATATCTCATTCTTTCTTTCACGTGACCCAGAACTTCTTCATTAATTCATCCATTCATTATCTAACCCGCTTATTCCTGGTCAGGGTTGCAGGGGGGGCTGGAGCTTCTCCCAGCATGCATTTGGGTGAGAGGCAGGAATACATCCTGGACAGGTTGCATCGCAATCCATCGCAGGGCACACACACCATTCACTCACACACTCATACCTACAGGCAATTTAGACTCTCCAATTAGCCTAACGTGCATGTCTTTGGACTGTGGGGGGAAACCTGGAGTACCTGGAGGAAACCCACGCGGAAACGTGCTCCACACAATTCCACACAGAAAGGCCCCGGCCGGGATCGAACCTGGGACCTTCTTGCTGTGCAGCGACAGTGCTATCCACTGCACCACCGTGCTGTCCACCAGAACTTCTTGATCATGCAAAATTGAAATAGCCAATATATTGTGCTCTTTTATAGCAAAGCCCCTTGTCCCATTATGGTATAACCTATACTGTACTATTTAACAGGCATTGGACATCCAGACAGCACTCCACCCCACCCCACCTCCATCAAAAGGCTGTTGTGCCCGGCCCTGGTCATCTGCCCCAGGGAGATAGCGTAGCGGTCTAACGCACCGTATTTTGGCTGGTCCGATATGGTGTGCGCTGCCTGTCAGGGATGTGGTTCGAAACCCGTCTCTACCAGACCAGCCCTGGTTGTCAGCCCCGATTGGGGGCGGCATTTGGCTGTCCGCCCCAGGGGGTGGGTGAGCCAGCACGAGTTCGTCAAGGAGCAGAAGGGCATCCGTGGTTGGGTTCGGTCTCGGAGGAGGCAGATCTACCGGCCCGGGAAAAATTGGTTGTTACCCGGAGGATGGGCGGCGGACTCATGGGGGAGGGTGAATTGTGATAAATACATTTATTTTTTATTTTTTAAAGGCCGATTTACAAAGAATTGTGCAAGGATGAGTTGATATCCTCTGAGTGAGGCAGGTCGACTACACTTCCTGCTGTCAGTCTTTCTTCAGCGGAACAGACAGAGGACTTGGGGGCCCTTAACGGATTGTATTCTTATCGGTTTCGCCCACCCAGTGGTTTTCTTTTTCCCGAGTGTGTGGCCATGCGTTTCCGCTCTCTCTCTCTCTCTCTCTCTCTCTCTCTCTCTCTCTCTCTCTCTCTCTCTCTCTCTCTCTCTCTCTCTCTCTCTCTCTCTCTCTCTCTCTCTCTCTCTCCCCTCTTCCCTCTCGTTCCCCCCTTGCTCACGGTGCTGAAAGGCTCTTATTTGGGGTTTTTTTTGTCCCGTGTGGCTCCCTCTCTTCAGTCGGGTGTCATAAATCTTTTATGGCAGAGAGAGCGTGTGAGCTTTCGCTGCCTGGCCCTGCTTGGTGGAGCGCTCGTGGAGGGGGGTGCGGAGGGGTGTACCATCATCACCGATCCATCTCCACATGGAAAAAAGGTCCCTTTTGGGAAGAAAAGACCGGCTTTTTATTGGTTTATGTGACAGTGTTGGGGTCGGTGTCCCTGCAGGAGTGAAGTGAAGTGTTCAGGAGCTCAGCAGCTTTGAGTGAGGGGCTTAACACGGCGTCTCTAAAATTGCCTTTTTACCTCTCTCTTCTGACCTGTCTTGTAGTGGAATTAGGTCAGTAGGCAGACTCTGAAAGAGCTGAGGTGTGTGTGTGTGTGTGTGTGTGTCTTTGAGTGTGTGTGTATGTCGATTTGGGAGCTTGTGTGGGTGTTGCAAGTACTTCTTTGAATATGTGTCTACATGAGAGTGCATATGTTTATGGGTGTGTGTGTGTTTGAGAGCTTGTGTGGGTGTTGCAAGTACATATTTGAGTGTGTGTGTGCATTGGAGTGCACATTCAGTGTGTGTGTGTGTGTCTGAGCAGGTGTGCCCAAGTGTATGTGCATGTATTTGAGGATGTGTGTGATATGTGACTGTATGTTTTTTAAAAGCCAGTGAAATTCAGGTGGGGATTGTTAGGTGGGGAGTGGGATCAGAGGTAGCCCCCAGGGATTCTGGGAGCAGGCAGGAGAGAGGGGCCCAGCCCCTAAGATTTGTCCCTGCAATGCCATTGAACAAGCAGAGTGCATTGAAGTGTGTTGAATGTCTATTGTTGTGGATTACACAGGGTTATTTTAACCATGCACCTGCCCTCCCTCAAGTTTTAGGTTATGTAACATTTTGTCCTCTCTTCAAACACACAATCCCACATTTGACCCAACAATAAATGGTTGAGAATATTGGTCATGGTTTCTGTGAATTCGCCCATAACACAGAGAGTGGCATACAGGGAGATACCGAAGTGCGCACTTAAAGTTCCCGAGATGGTGAGATGGTGTCCCTAATCGCACAGGCCTTCGTGAGTCAGAAGCTGCATCTGCTTTGCATCAAACAGCTAACTGGTGCACACCCTGGTTTTACCGTCGTTCAGATGGGACGGTAAAAACTGAGGTCCTGACTCTGTGGTCATAAAAGATCCCATGGCACTTTTCAAAAAGAGTAGGGTGTTAACCCGGTGTCCTGGCCAAACTCCCAACCAAAAACTATATATATATATGCATACCTGGAATTTATTCATTCCCCCTCCCTCCCTCCTGGCCTCTCCACTGTGTATATGATGTGTAGTGAGCTTGTACTGGCGCACTATGGCTGCCGTCGCGTTCACCCAGGTGGGTGCTGCACATTGGTGGAGGTTGAGGTGAGTTGCCCCTATCCTTGTAAAGCGCTCCTTGGAAAAAATATATTAATATTTTCAATTATTCAATTATTATCCAATGTTCAATTCATTCATTCATGCAGAGGGCAGTGTGTGGGTGCAGAAACAGGAGCGTATTCATGCCTTGCTTTGCATGTCCTGCATATTCTAACCATGGACACACTATTGAGCAGTGCAGGAGGGGGCTGGTGACGATCGGTGAATACCGTTGTGCCACCAGGAGCGATTGTGTGAATAACACCAAAACAGCAGTGCAGGACCTTGCATAGTCCACCAGAAGAGTCAGAGCTGGCGGATAGCATATCCTAAAACACCCATATTTGGCTGATGCTGTATGAGTGCGAGCTGCCTATCAGAGACGCGGTTCGAAACCCGTCTCTACCAGACCGACCCTGGTCGTCAGCCCCGATCGGGGGCGGCGTTTGGCTGTCCGGAGGGGGGAGGGAGGCCGGCACAAACTCGCCATGAAGCACATAAGGGAGTCTCCAGAAAGCAGAGAAAAAAATAACTTTGAAAGTTCCGTCTCAAAGGAGGCAGATCATTGCCAGCCTCAGAGAGTAGCTTGCCTCGTAGAGACGGGCGGTGAGTTCGTGGGGGGAAAGGTTAATCGAAATAAATAGAGGGTATAATTAGCTTCCAAATTGGGTAGAAAAACAGGAGAAAATCAGAAACAAAATTTATACAAAAAATAAATAAATAAAAGTGTCCGAGCGGACACACAGAAACACAGACCATCTGTTAAGCCATGGGGCGGTTGTGAGTTTTACTACTGCTGCTTACGAGATGATGAAGAGAGGACAAAGGAGAGAGAGATGAGGAAACGTGTAAAACGTTGCGCTACCTGTGGCACCAATTTCCATTGATAGTGGTTTTTTATTGGTTTATTTGTGAAGCGCGTGGGAGAGGCTTCACCTCTTGTCTCTGTGGTGAGCTGCGGGTGCCCTTTGAGCCACTGAGGGGGAAGAGAGAATCCTTTTCTCGGAAAAGGAATTAGTGGAGCTGTAAACAAAGGGGACACACGAGACCAGCAGGAAAGGTCAAATGAAAAGAAGGCTGTTCTTGTGCCTCTTGTGAATAAAGCTCTTCTTCAGCTCACTCTCAGTTTTTTCCAGTAGAAAATCTGTTCTGCAGGGTTTCGCCAAACCCCCAGTCCTGAAGAGCCCTAGAGGGTGTGCTGGCTTTCGTTGTTACTCAGCACTTAATTTATCAATTAAAGACGTCGATCACACATTTTAATTCACCTCAGCTGGTCTTGTTGGGTCTAATTTTCGGCTGCCGGTTTTAATGTGAGAAGAAATAACCAAGAGACGCTGTAGCAAATGCATAATTTAATGCGAGGATTGCAAAGTGCTTCGCTTGCAGCTGCTGCAGAAGGCTTAAGGACCACTAAGTGCAGCTCGTCTTGGGAAGGAAACCATTTTGTTGCATTGGTTGGAAAATTTTGTCAGACAGGACAGAGCATATTTAAGGCTTGATAATAAGTTGTTTGTTCAACCTCATTACACTATTCTGCTGTTTAGCATACACAGTTATATTTATACAGTATATATGTGCAGTAGGCTCCGTTTTTATTCATACCCTTGATAAAGATGAACAAAAAAGATTGTTTTGACAAAAATTTAATCCACCAAAAACAAATCTCCATAAATATACAACTTATTTGAAGTTCATTGGAAGGTTATGGAACTATACAGTGGCCTACAATGGTTTGCTGTTTCCCTAGGGGAAAAAAAGGAGGGAACACACATTTGAAATACTGTGGTCAGCCATCATCATGGTGAAAGGCAAAGAACTCCCTGAACGCATCAGACAAAAGGTTATTGAGCCTACTATATATATATATATGAATATATACTGTACAATAATGTTAGACTTAGAAGCATTGTGGTTGAGAGAAGTTTAGGCAGAAGTTTATACAGAGGGACAGGCAGAACTTTGTTGTGTGGTAGTCTGCATTCTGGTCAGGCCATTATTAGGACAAGTTGTTGAGGTGAATGACCAGGATCCTGGCTCTGATGCCTATGAACGAGCAGTATAATGTAACACACACACACACACACACACACAATCACACACACAATCACACCATCATACATGCACACACACACACACAAACACACACACAATCACACCATCACACACACACACACACACACACACACACACACACACATACACACACACCATCACACCATCATGCATACACACATACACACACATACACACACACACACACATACACACACTGTTTAAGCTTTAAGTGGTTCTGTGTGACTCAGTAGGTAGAGCACAGCACTGGCAGTGCTTAGGTTGTGGGTTCGATTCCCATTGAGACCACATGTACTGAAAAATGTATGCATTCAGTACTGCAAGTCACTTTGGATAAAAATGTCTGCACATATTACTTTAAGCACACAACATAAACACTCTCCATCCAAACACCACAGGTGTATGTTAATGTTTATGTACCTGTTCAGACAGCAGTGTTGTTTTATTAATTTAGGGTATATTGAAGTGTAACATTTTGTTAGTGCAGTCTGATCAAAGGGTCATGCTGGATGGTGTGCAGATCTCAAGCAACCAATCCAACGGCTTGGACAAATAATTAAAAATACACAACGCAGAAAGACGTTGTCCACTCCAATAGGGCAGGCCGCAGTCTGATCAAAGGGCATGCCAGGTCTCCAAACCGGGCTCTGCCTCCCTATGCTTAGGGCATCCTCTCGGGGTCTCATGCGTTCTCAGGTCTCACACGCCCGCCCAATACTCACTCTCCTTTTCACCGTACGGACAGAGAAGGTTGGACCACAGCCACGGGAGGCGAAAAATTCAAACGAAGGAAGTGGTTTTACTGCTCCTTGGAACCTGATTGTTGGAGCTGTTGTCGGCCAGTAGAGAGACACGGCTCTCGCTGAGTGGAACGGCCAGCAGGTTGATGTCGCTGTGCAACGGCGACCCCAATGACCTTGAGGATTACTGTTAGCGCCACTCCTTCCTGGAAGGGCCAGCGCCTGGTGCTGACATTAGATTTCTCTTTTCTTCCTGTTCACCTTGTCTTTTTAATCAGACTCAGCTTCCTGTCCTCTGAATGTCACCCTGTGGATGTCTCACTGCTTAAATGGTAGAAACATCTGGAGTTGAAACACTTTTTTTGATGTGTTCTTATATTGAGGTGATGGCTCATGTACACCTGTTGAAAAAGGGTGCTCCAGGTGTGGCTCAGTCAGAGAAGTGCATGCTGGGCACCATGATAACAGGTTTGAGCCTGGGCGCCATGGTAACAGGCAGATTTGAGCCTGGGCGCCATGGTAACAGGCTTGAGCCTGGGCGCCATGGTAACAGGCAGATTTGAGCCTGGGCGCCATGGTAACAGGTTTGAGCCTGGGCGCCATGGTAACAGGCAGATTTGAGCCTGGGCGCCATGGTAACAGGTTTGGGCCTGGGCGCCATGGTAACAGGCAGATTTGAGCCTGGGCACCATGGTAACAGGCAGGTTTGAGCCTGGGCGCCATGGCATCAGGTTTGAGCCTGGGTGCCATGGTAACAGGTTTGAGCCTGGGCACCATGGTAACAGGCAGGTTTGAGCCTGGGCGCCATGGTAACAGGTTTGAGCCTGAGCGCCATGGTAACAGGCAGGTTTGAGCCTGGGTGCCATGGTAACAGGTTTGAGCCTGGGCGCCATGGTAACAGGCAGGTTTGAGCCTGGGCGCCATGGTAACAGGCAGGTTTGAGCCTGGGCGCCATGGTAACAGGTTTGAGCCTGGGTGCCATGGTAACAGGTTTGAGCCTGGGTGCCATGGTAACAGGTTTGAGCCTGGGCGCCATGGTAACAGGTTTGAGCCTGGGCACCATGGTAACAGGCAGGTTTGACCCTGGGTGCCATGGCATCAGGTTTGAGCCTGGGTGCCATGGTAACAGGTTTGAGCCTGGGCACCATGGTAACAGGCAGGTTTGAGCCTGGGTGCCATGGTAACAGGTTTACAGGTTTGAGCCTGGGCGCCATGGTAACAGGTTTGAGCCATGGTAACAGGTTTGAGCCTGGGTGCCATGGTAACAGGCAGGTTTGAGCCTGGGCGCCATGGTATGGTAACAGGTTTGAGCCTGGGCGCCATGGTAACAGGCAGTTTGAGCCTGGGCGCCATGGTAACAGGCAGGTTTGAGCCTGGGCGCCATGGTAACAGGCAGGTTTGAGCCTGGGCGCCATGGTAACAGGCAGGTTTGAGCCTGGGCGCCATGGTAACAGGCAGGTTTGAGCCTGGCGCCATGGTAACAGGCAGGTTTGAGCCTGGGCGCCATGGTAACAGGCAGGTTTGATCCTGGGCGCCATGGTAACAGGTTTGAGCCTGGGTGCCATGGTAACAGGTTTGAGCCTGGGTGCCATGGTAACAGGTTTGGGCCTGGGCACCATGGTAACAGGTTTGAGCCTGGGTGCCATGGTAACAGGTTTGGGCCTGGGCACCATGGTAACAGGTTTGAGCCTGGGTGCCATGGTAACAGGTTTGGGCCTAGGCGCCATGGTAACAGGTTTGAGCCTGGGCACCATGGTAACAGGCAGGTTTGAGCCTGGGTGCCATGGTAACAGGTTTGAGCCTGGGCGCCATGGTAACAGGTTTGGGCCTGGGCGCCATGGTAACAGGTTTGAGTCTGGGCGCCATGGTTACAGGTTTAACTGCATGCATGTGTGTGTACGTGTGTGTGTGTGTGTGTGTCTGCATCTGCATGTGCGTGTACGCGTGTGTGTGTCTGCATGTGCGTGTGTCTTTGTGTCTTTGTGTGTCTACGCATGTGTGTGTGTCTGCATGCGCGTGTGTCTTTGTGTGTGTGTGTGTGTTTTTGTGTGTGTACATGTGTGTGTGTGTCTACACCACCCCCCTCCCCTCTACACCATCAGCCAGGGCAGTGACGAGAGAGCAGCATGGCTCAGCAGCAATTCCCTAATATGTGGTTGTGGGCCAGTGATCAGACAGTGCTGTGGGCCAGTGAAGATGGCGCTCTGTGAGGACAGAGTTCCTGTGATCGTTGGGGCTGCCCTTGTTCCCTGGGCATCCATTCACTGCTGTCTAACTGGTCATGCGCAACAATGCAACCAAATAATGTGCATTTTAATGAAGGAAACCAGCTTCACAGTCATTTAGCATCAAAGGTCATGTTCTTCAGTCTGAACGATCTGAATCTGAATCTCAAAATGAAATGAACAAAGCTGTAGCGCACAGGTGTGGGAATTGGGAGATCGTGGGGCCGTCTTTTCAGACATGACTGAATAGAGTAACGGTGGAGGAACGTAATAGGCTTTGAAATTGTGTAGCTGGAGCTCTCCTTAACAGAACACTGTTGACACTAGCTATGAGGTCCTTAACAGAACACTATTGATACTAGCTATCAAGCACCGCTCTTAGCCAAATCTTTTTGTCTGGCACAAAGCATTGTGGATCCCATGCACCTGTGCCAGCAAGAGAATTCCCTCTCTCCATTCAGCTGATTTGCATCAAATTACCATTTCTAATCTGATTTATGAGACAGGTCACAAACGTTGTTATTTGGGGCAATCAGTTTTCGGAAGGGTGGCATGACTTCACTGAAAGGCTCTCACGAGATCAGACATGATCTGAGAAGTATTGACAGTAGCACATTGATGTGAATCGAGGGAATAGGAACTGTTCAATTTCATTGTCTTGATGGCACAGTATTTTTTTACCATTCCTTATATTTTTTAAATCGATTCTAAAATCTTTCTTACCCATGACTGGCAGTGTTGCTGGCATTTTGCAAGTCATTTGCAAACTAATTTGAATGCATTCACAATATTGCTACACATTCCCAGAGAATTTCTATTCAAATCAGTGTCGCAAAAATGTAAATGACCAAAAAGGTCAACTAATAAATATATCTACACACCTGTCCTCTCCTTTGTACAGAGGTGTGTTTGGCTGTGTAAAGGTTTATGTTTGGGCTGGCCCAGTGTTTTAATGAGAGGGCCTCTTTGTCGATGAACTACAGCTTGGGTTTCATGACCTGACTGCTTTGCCAATGTGCTAATACTGCTGGGAATTGGTGTCTTTTTCCCTTGGCTGGTGTCCATGCATGGACAGATAAGGGCGAGCTAACTGGGACGAGGTTTCAGAGTTCCCAGCCGTGGATGATAATCGAGCTTGGCACCTGCCTGTGGGAAATATAATATAATATAACGTATGGCATTTAGCAGACGCTTTTATCCAAAGCGACTTACATTAGTGAATGCATACATTTTTCAGTATATGTGGCCCCAATGGGAATCCTCACCCAAGAGGCCACACAACTCCTGGTCCAGGCCCTGGTGATCTCACATATGGACTACTGCAATTCCTTGCTGGCAGGCCTACCGGCCTCTGCCATCAAGCCAGTGCAACTAGTCCAGAATGCTGCCGCACGTCTGGTGTTCAATCAACCTAAGTTCACTCATGTCACCCCTCTACTCTCCTCTCTGCACTGGCTCCCCATCGCAGCACGCATCAGATTCAAATCACTGGTGCTTGCTTTTCAAGCGGCTAGAGGAACTGCTGCCCCTTACCTCCAGACACTCATCACACCCTACACCCCAGCCAGACCCCTCCGCTCTGCCTCCTCTGGCAAACTGACTGTCCCATCCCTCTGGGCACCCAGCAGCCACTCCTTGCGGTCTCGCCTCTTCTCTGTCAATCAGTCAGGACTGCGGAATCACTTGCGATCTCAGAGAGAGACCCAAAACCCACTTTTCAGACTCCACTACCACTGAATACTGTACATCTAGTCAATTGTCATCACCACTGCCCGCTTGTTCAATACTTTTTGTATATGTATCCCTGCTTACTCCTCATTAAAAAAATATATATATATTTTACTAACCTGAGCCACACAGAACCACGCTCTACCTACTGAGACACACAGAACCACACTCTACCTACTGAGACACACAGAACCACGCTCTACCTACTGAGACACACAGAACCACGCTCTACCTACTGAACCACACAGAACCACGCTCTACCTACTGAGACACACAGAACCACACTCTACCTACTGAGCCACACAGAACCACGCTCTACCTACTGAGACACACAGAACCACACTACTCTCACGCCTGTACGTGAAACCTAGCCACTATAAACACACTCTTAAAATATTTGGATGTATTTGTAGCGGAGCTCGGAAGACGTGAGTTAAGCATGTGAGCATCCGCTGCAGAAAGTGACATCGATAAGAGTATGATTAGTTCCGTTGGCTGGGATCTGCGGGCTAATCGTGTTTCTTGTGGCATTGGGATCCTCAGTTCGAAACTTGCTGCAGGTAGAACCAACTGCGTTACATATTATTACAGAGATTTTACAGTCAGGATCTTACTCACACGCACACGGCCGGGACTTACTCAGCGTGTACTCACCTTAAAATCAGCAACCGATCCAATAAACAAAGAAAGCAGGTGATGTGAGTTTACTGTGTAAATCAGCTAATTTAATTGGGCAATTAAGTGCCAAAAAACAGCACCAGCGCTGGGCACAAGGTCCGTCGTTACAGTCTTCCAGGACCTGGGTTTGAGCCAGGGAACCAGCCACTTAGGCCTGGACTCAACTCAACATTGGTCCTTAACTTCAATTTATAAATGAAAACAAGTGTTTGCAAAACCGTTTGGCAAGCTCTTTATGCTACCGCATAAAATGAGAGAAAAACTAACCGTAAAAAGAAGGTATAAGTATTTAAAAACATGGAAATGTGAGAACTGAATGTATTTCATTCCAGATTAGATTACCATTCAGAGGCCTGCAAACGCACGATAACAAAAAAGGAAGATTGAATGTTTTGTGGAGGGCAAAGCGCAGTCTAATCAGCGAAGCTCTCATAGCGCAGCTCCGTTCGTCTGATAAGGCACGTGCCCTTGAACCAGTTTGTGTGGGGAAGTACATAATTAAAGTTCATTCCGTTTTAGAGTATGACCTATGTGGTGAGAGAGGAAACACGTAGTTGTCCTAGTTTAACATTTTGTGGTAACCGCTACAGTGGGCTCATGCTCAGATTCGTGGTATTAGCTGTAAGTGCTCTGTGTCTTGTTGTGAAACACTGCATGCAGACTGCCTCAGAGCTCAGACACCTTCTCATACTCTTTTTGTAGTTTGCCTTTTTTCCTACGTCTTCATCTTCTTCTCCAGCTATCATTTAGTGTGATCTCTGAGTGCACTGTGGCTGTGTGTGTGTGTGTGTGTGTGTGTGTGTGTGTGTATGTCATCTCATGTTTGTGTGCGTGAGTGTGTATGTGATCTCATGTGTGTGTGAGACCTCGTGTGTGTGTGTGTGTGTGATCTTGTGTGTGTGTGTGTGTGTGATCTCGTGTGTGTGACCGTGTGTGTGTGTGTGTGGTGTGTGTGTGTGACACCCTCCCACTGTGGAGAGTGACAGGGGGTAAGGAGCTCATTTCCTGTGCTGTTGCAGCCGTTTCCTGTGAACAGCAGATTGCTCAGGGTCCCATATTGGGGATTTATCTCTGTGTGTGTGTGTGTGTGTGTGTGTGTGTGTGTGTGTGTGTGTGTGTGTGTGTGTGTGTGTTGCCTCAGAGTGCAGACTAAAGGGCAGTGAGGTCTCACAGCCGCTGGGAGGATGAGGTCTAGAGTGGGGTCGGGCCCGGCCAGACAGTGGAGCATGAGAGTCTCATTGGAACTGGTCATGTGGTCTGGATTTGATCCCACAGTATTGAGGGAGGGAGAGAGGGAGAGAGGGAGAGAGGGAGGGAGAGAGAGAGAGAGAGAGAGAGGGAGAGGGAGAGGAGAGGGAGAGAGGGAGAGAGGGAGAGGGAGGGAGAGAGGAGAGAGAGAGAGAGAGGGAGAGAGGGGAGAGAGAGAGAGAGAGAGAGGGAGAGAGGGAGAGAGAGAGAGAGGGAGAGAAGCACGGCATCAATTTCGAGACAGCCAATCGACGTGCCCAAGCGGGACTCCCCGGCCAAGGCCAGGCTGGCGCAGCCGGTGAATCGAACCCCACTTTTACCGGTTGAGCCACCCGTGGGCACACCAAATCAGTACTTTAACTGTAAAACATCATATAATAGTCATTAAACATTCAACGCTGTCAATGTTTGTTCGTTTCTGAGTCTCGGCTCTCTTTGATGCTCCTTCATGATTTGGTTTTCACAGTCCAGTGTACCAGAAAATTTGGTTTGTTGCCTTTATGTCTGTCACACGCCACGTGACAATCCATGGACGGGAACAGAGCAGTTGGAGACGGAGTGGATTTTTCTGGTCCATGGACCAGGTTTTTATTTTATTCAATTAATAAAAAATGTATTCAGATAATTCTGTTATCCCAGACACAGGCAGAGAACGAGAGCGGGAGTGTAAACTAAAACAGAAATTAATTCGTCCATCGCCCTCACGGGTTGGGGACACAAACAATAAACTGGAAAACACAAACCAAATTATATCAAGCTAGCCTGGAAACTTTTCAGTTCCTGTTTACTTTTCTTTCTTTCTCTCTCTCTCTCTTTGGCTCTCTCTCCTCGGTCTCTCACGCCTCCTTGAACCAGTTTGTGTGGGGAAGTTCATTCGATTTTAGAGTATGACCTATGTGGTGAGAGAGGAAACACGTAGTTGTCTTCGTTTAACATTTTGTGGTAACCGCTACAGTGGGCTCATGCTCAGATTCGTGGTATTAGCTGTAAGTGCTCTGTGTCTTGTTGTGAAACACTGCATGCAGACTGCCTCAGAGCTCAGACACCTTCTCATACTTCTCATGGCTCTCTCTCCTCGGTTTCTCACGCCTCCTCCTTCCGGATTCCAGCCACCTACTGAAGAGAGCAGAGCAGATTTAAGCACACAGGTGTAATTGTCAAACCCTGGACTGGTGTGTGCGCTGGCTGCTCTGCCAGTAGGCGTGGCCGCTAAACGCCCTGATTAGCTGCCGAGACCGACGCCTTTGACAATGTCTTATTATATGAATGTATCTTCATATTATATGAATGAATATTGGATTTATATTAATGTTTGTCCAAGGACCTCAAAGCACTTTACAATGATGGGGGCAACTCAAACTCAACCACCACCAATGTGCAGCACCCACCTGGGTGAACATGATGGCAGCCATAGTGCGCCAGTACAAACTCACTACACATCAGATACACAGTGGAGAGGCAATGAATGAACTCCATGTATATGTGACGACCGCGGTAAGGACCCAGACGCAGATCAGGGATTAGGCAAAAGAGTTGTTTATTAACAGGCAGGGGTCAAAACCAAGAATCAGGGAATCAGAGGTACAAAATCGTGAGGCAGAGAGAAGTAGTAATAGGGCAGTCAAAAGGTCGATACTCAGGAATCAGAAGGGCAAAAGGACAAAATCACTGGGCAGGCTCGGGGTCGTAATCAAAGGGTAATCTCGGAAAATGCTAATAACTCTGGCTTCGGAAAGGTAGGCTCAGGGAAATAGAATCAACGTACTGACAAGGGGAAATGAAAACACTGAACATATATACAGGGAGACATAATAGAAATCAGGTGAGACAACGAGGAGAGAGAGGCTGGAACACAGGGAAGAGATAATTACATAACAAGAGGGAAACGTAAGACACGGACACTGAACCATACTAACATATAGACAATAAACGACCTGGGAGAACAGGCAGACACGTGCATAGTAAAGGGAGGTACGCAAGAGAGAAACGCGTGCGTATGAGGAGAGAACGGAAAACTAAGCAGGGATAGGATAATGAGAGAGAGAAATGCCGGTAGTAGGAAGCGTGAGATAATTAGTGATTAGTAGTGTTAGTAACCTAATCTAAATCCCTAACGTTAGTAGATTAGTTAGTTAGTACTGTACACACCTAACTAATATATACAAAGTGCGATCAAGAAAGTAGGAAGGAAGAAACGAGAAAATAAGCGAAGATTGAAATCCCGAAATGTAAACTCCCGAGTGAATGACAAGACAAGAAGTGGATCAGGAACAATAACAGACGGGGATAACAGACGTGAACGAAACATGACTCGAAGAAAGATAAACAAAGTACAAAAACAACAGAACAGATACTCAGAATATAACAGGACCCCCCCCCTAAGAAACGCCTCTTGGCGTTTTAAACAGGAGGGACACAAAAACACATGAACAAACAAGACGCAGGGAAAGCCAGGCAGAAAGGGGGCAAAGCACGTGGCGGGATCTCAGAACAGGCAGGGTCAAAACACATGGCAGAATCTCAGACAGGCAGGGTAAAGGCACGGGGCAGAATCTCAGACAGGCAGGGTCAAAACACATGGCAGAATCTTAGACAGCTCGGGAACAATCAAAGTCTCTGATAAGGGATTTGTCCAATATGAACCGGGATGGGACCCAGATACGTTCCTCGGGACCGTAGCCCTCCCAGTCCACCAGGTATTGGCGACCACGGCCCCTGCGGCGAACGTCCAAGATCTTACGGACCGTGTAGGCATCTCCACCATCAATAAGGCGGGGGGGGGGGGGTGGCTCAGGGGCGGGACACAAAGGGTGGGTTACAAGGGGCTTGAGGCGGGAAACATGGAAGGTGGGGTGAATACGACGCATGGTGTGGGGTAACTTCAAAACAACGGCAGTGGGACTGATAATTCTGGAAATGGGGAAGGGGCCAATAAAACGGGGTGCGAGTTTGCGGTGGTCCATTCTGGGGAATGTCCCTGGTGGTCAACCAGACCCGCTGCCCAACCCGGTAACGGGGAGCCTTGGAGCGTCCCTTGTCCGCCCGTCTCCTTCATGCGGGCGCTGGCTCGGAGGAGGTTGCGACGTGTGAGGTTCCAGGTACGTCGGCATCTACGGATGAACGCCTCGGCAGAGGGGACACCCACCTCCCTCTCCTGGCTAGGGAATAAGGGTGGTTGGTAACCAAGGCAGCATTCAAAGGGGGACATACGGGATGAGGAGGAGGTTTGGGAGTTGATGGCATACTCTGCCCAGGGAAGATGTTGGCTCCAAGAGGAAGGTTCCGGGAGCACAAGCATCGCAGAACGGTTTCAATAACCTGATTAGCCCGCTCTGTCTGGCCATTAGATTGGGGATGGAAACCTGAGGAAAGACTGACTGACGAACCAAGGAGTAAACAAAAAGCCTTCCAAAACCTGGCGATAAACTGGGGACCTCTGTCGGAAACAATGTTACTGGGGATGCCATGTAAACGAAAAACGTGTTGGATAATGAGGGTGGCAGTCTCCTTGGCGGAGGGAAGCTTGGGTAAGGGGACAAAATGAACAGCCTTGGAAAAACGATCAATAACAGTCATAATGGTGGTGTTGCTGTTGGAGGAGGGTAAACCCGTAATAAAATCAAGAGCTATGTGGGACCAAGGGCGGTGAGGGATGGGTAGGGGCTGTAACAAACCAGAGGGATGCTGATGGGAAACCTTATTCTGGGCACAGACAGAGCAGGCAGAAATAAAACTCCTAACGTCCTGGACCATGGCAGGCCACCAAAAACGTCTCTGGATAAAAGACATAGTCCTGTTTATGCCAGGGTGACATGACAAGCGGGAGGAGTGACCCCACTGAAGCACCTGGGATCGGACAGAACTGGGCACGAAGAGGCGGTTCGAGGGACAGCGACTGGGGCCGGCCTCACCCTCCAAGGCAGAGCGCACTGTTGCCTCAATGCGAAGTTGAACGCTGTTGATGGAGCATTGAGGCAGGATGGTGTCCGGAATGGAAACCCTGGATATGGGTTCGAAACGGCGAGAAAGGGCATCAGGTTTGGTATTCTTGGATCCAGGTCGATAGGAGAGAACAAAATTGAATCTCGAAAAGAAGAGAGACCAACGAGCCTGGCGGGAATTGAGTCTCTTGGCAGTCTGCAGGTACTCCAGGTTCTTGTGGTCTGTCCAGACCAGAAAAGGAACTTCAGCCCCCTCCAGCCAGTGCCTCCACTCCTCCAAGGCGAGCTTGACTGCGAGCAGTTCCCTGTTGCCAATGTCGTAGTTCTGCTCCGTAGGGCTGAGGCGATGGGAATAGAAGGCGCAGGGATGAACCTTCTTGTCCTTGGCGGAGCGTTGGGAAAGGATGGCACCTGCCCCAATGTTGAAGCGTCGACCTCGACGATAAACTGGGCGGTGGGATCAGGGTGAATGAGAATGGGGTCTGAAGTGAAGCGTTGTTTGAGTGACCGGAAGGCTAGTTCAGCTTGAGGATTCCAGTGAAACCGGATCTTGATGGAGGTGAGGGCGGTGAGTGGAGCAGCAATGGTACTGTAGTTCCTGATGAACCTTCTGTAGAAATTGGCAAATCCCAGAAAGCGCTGTAACTCCTTCCGGGACTCTGGCTGGGGCCAGTCCAAGACAGCCTTGATCTTGCGAGGATCCATTTGGATGCTCCCGCCGAGATGACGAAGCCCAGGAAGGTGGTGGTGTGACAATGGAAGTCACATTTCTCTGGCTTCACATAAAGCCTGTTCTCAAGGAGACGCTGTAGAACTCTGCGGACCTGGGTGACATGTTCCTCCATACTCTTGGAAAAAATAAGGATATCGTCCAGGTAGACAAAACAAAACTGATTAATGAAATCCCTGAGGACATCGTTGATCAATGCCTGGAAAACGGCAGGGGCATTGGTTAACCCAAAAGGCATTACCAGGTACTCCCAGTGACCTGTCGGAGTGTTGAACGCCGTCTTCCACTCATCCCCCTCACGAATGCGCACCAGGTGGTAGGCGTTGCGCAGGTCCAACTTCGTGAAGACGGTAGCTCCCTGAAGTTGTTCAAATGCGGACGTCATGAGGGGGAGAGGGTAGCGATTCTTGACGGTGATGTCGTTGAGCGAACGGTAATCAATACAGGGACGAAGAGAACCGTCCTTCTTCCCCACGAAGAAGAACCCGCTCCAGCGGGTGATGAGGATGGCCGAATGAGGCCAGCGGTCAAGGACTCCTGAAGGTAAGTGTTCATGGCCTCCGTCTCGGGACGGGACAAGGAGAAAAGACGCCCCCTAGGAGGGGTAGCGCCAGACAGGAGCTCAATGGCGCAATCATAGGGACGGTGGGGGGGCAGGCAGGTGGCTCGGGACTTGGAGAAGACCTCCTTGAGGTCCAGGTACTCGGAAGGAAAGCCCGACAGGTCAAGACTCATCTCGGAAGAAAGGGGACTCGGGACAGAAGACAGGGGACTCGGAACAGATGAATGGGCTTGCTGCAGGCATTCGGAAAGGCATTGTGGGCTCCAACCCACAATCCTGTGACTGCTCCATTCCACGGACGGATTATGCTTCACCAGCCACGGGTGGCCAAGGACAATAGGTGAGTGAGGGGAGTCAATAATGTGCAACCTTATCTTCTCCTGGTGGTTGCCGGAGGTACGCAACGTAAGAGGGGAACTGATCTGGGTAACTTGGGCCAGTCTCTGACCGTTGAGTGTGTTGGCAATAGGGGGTGTGACAGACTGGAAACTGGAATCCCCACTTCGCGACCACACCAGCATCCAGGAAACTCTCCTCAGCACCCGAGTCAATGAGCGCGGTGGTCTCTCGCCTCTGACCCTCCCACTCGATCGTCACCGGCAGGCAGGTCCCGTTTAGAGGATCGCTCAACAGGGATGACACCCACTAGTGCTCCTCGCTAACTAGTGGGCGTTGGCTCCTTAGTAGGCAGCTGGAAATGAAGTGCCCAGACTCACCGCAGTAGAGACAGGATCGGTTGGCCATCCTGCGGTCACGCTCCTGACGAGAAAGGCGGGTCCGATCCAGCTGCATGGGTTCAGGCTCCGGGGTAGTAGATGGAGCTGCCCTAGGGTGGTTGTAGGCACCGATCGGTGACCTGACCCCGGTCCTCCCAGACCCGGGAAAACCTCCGGAACTACGCCAGCGACGACGCTCCTGAAGCCGGGAGTCCACGCGGATGGCAAGGCTGATAAGGTCATCGAAGGACTCTGGCAGGTCACGAGTCAGGATCTCGTCCTTAAGATGTTCGGAGAGTCCACAGATGAAGGCGTCGTACAGCGCCTTCCTTCCCCAGCCACAGGCGTTAGCCAAGGTCTGGAAACGAATGGCGTAATCCGACACCGACCCTCCCTCCTGGCGTAGGTAGAGCATCTCTCGAGCCGCGTCATGACCCTGCTTAGACCGGTCGAAGACCCTCCTCATCTCCTCGGAAAACCGGTCAAAGCTCTGACAGCAGGGAAGAGAGCCCTCCCACGCGGTGGTAGCCCAGGACTTGGCACGACCAGTCAGTTGGGTGATGACGAGGCGACCCGGGATAATTCGCTGGGAAACGTGGATGGCTGCAGTTGGAAGATCAACTGGCACTGCGTCAGGAACGCACGACAACCTCCCGGTTCACCTGCGTATCTCTCAGGAGGAGGCAGACGTGGTTCGCGCGCACCGGCGCGGAGGAAGGCTCGGGTTGAAGTGGCGCCGCGGCATGCTGGGGTGCGGGGTTAATGACCGGAGCTCGCAGCGTGAGGGTAAGCTCAGCCAAACCGGGAGGTGAGAGACTGCAGGTGTTCAGTCACACGCTCCAGATGGTCCTGGTGCGCTCCGAGCATGGCACCTTGCTGCTCGAGGGCGAAGCGGAGCTGGTCTGGATCTGCTGGGTCCATCTTGGTCAGTACGTCCTGTGACGACCGCGGTAAGGACCCAGACGCAGATCAGGGATTAGGCAAAAGAGTTGTTTATTAACAGGCAGGGGTCAAAACCAAGAATCAGGGAATCAGAGGTACAAAATCGTGAGGCAGAGAGAAGTAGTAATAGGGCAGTCAAAAGGTCGATACTCAGGAATCAGAAGGGCAAAAGGACAAAATCACTGGGCAGGCTCGGGGTCGTAATCAAAGGGTAATCTCGGAAAATGCTAATAACTCTGGCTTCGGAAAGGTAGGCTCAGGGAAATAGAATCAACGTACTGACAAGGGGAAATGAAAACACTGAACATATATACAGGGAGACATAATAGAAATCAGGTGAGACAACGAGGAGAGAGAGGCTGGAACACAGGGAAGAGATAATTACATAACAAGAGGGAAACGTAAGACACGGACACTGAACCATACAAACATATAGACAATAAACGACCTGGGAGAACAGGCAGACACGTGCATAGTAAAAGGGGAGGTACGCAAGGAGAAACGTTGCGTGCGTATGAGGAGAGAACGGAAAACTAAGCAGGGATAGGATAATGAGAGAGAGAAATGCCGGTAGTAGGAAGCGTGAGATAATTAGTGATTAGTAGTGTTAGTAACCTAATCTAAATCCCTAACGTTAGTAGATTAGTTAGTTAGTACTGTACACACCTAACTAATATATACAAAGTGCGATCAAGAAAGTAGGAAGGAAGAAACGAGAAAATAAGCGAAGATTGAAATCCCGAAATGTAAACTCCCGAAGTGAATGACAAGACAAGGAGTGGATCAGGAACAATAACAGACGGGGATAACAGACGTGAACGAAACATGACTCGAAGAAAGATAAACAAAGTACAAAAACAACAGAACAGATACTCAGAATATAACAGTATATATATATATTGTCTTGGTTGGGAATTGGCCAGGACACCAGGTTAACATCCTACTCTTTTTAGAAAAGCACCATGGCGCTTGATCTTTTATGACCTTTTATTATCTTTTATGACCACAGAGTCAGGACATCAGTTTTTACTGTTCCATCCAAACGACGGACATGAACCCACAACCTTGGCATTGCCAGTGTCATGCTCTACCAACTGAGCTACGGGAGTACAAGTTATGTATGATACATTTTCACCTTTATCAGTTGGTATGTACAGTACTACTGTCACAAGGAATTTTGAGACACAGTGATGCTGCCGGCAAGTTTTTATGAATCACTCACAATGTGTTTAACAGTAACATGCAGTCTCTTCCCTTTGCCAGCGCCAAGAGGAAGATTCACAAGCTCTGGGGTGGCTGAAAATAGCCCACAGCCACAACCGAACATTTTCCTTTGTAACCACATTTAATGACGGAGAGCACTTCAGTAGCCGTTCCAGTTTGACTGGTGCGCCAAGCCAGTCTGTGTGTCTCTTCTGCTTTACAACTTTGAAACTTCCATGTAGGGGCGGCGGATAGCGTAGCGGTCTAACGCACCGTATCTTGGCTGATATGGTGTGCGCTGCCTGTTAGGGACACGGTTCAAAACCTGTCTGTTTTCAGATCGGCCCTGGTCATCAGCCCCGATCGGGAGCGGCGTTTGGCTAGTTCACTTCCTGGGGCACTGCCGAAGTGCCCTTGAGCAAGGCACTGAATCCCTAAACTGCTCCAGGGGTGCCGTACTATCGCTGACCCTGTCCTCCGTCCTCTCTCAGGAGAGATATGCAAAAAGACGAATTCAAATTACCTTGTGTAACATGGCAATAAAAAATATTAAATTAAATATTAAACTCCTTTGTGATGCAGGCTGTCAGCTTCTAACCGCTGAAATGGGCGCAGCAATCCCTCAGCAGCACGCTCACGCCCAGTCTGCCACCTTTTTATCGCCAAAAACAAGGCCTCGTAAACAGAGACACGTAAAACAAACCTGACAGGCATTCCAGGTGAGAGGACACAAAAAGGCTAAACTGATCCTAGATCAGCACTCCTGCTCTGAGATGAAGCACGACTCCCATATAATCAGAAAAGGCTTGAGGGGCTGGTGGATAGCGTAGCGGCCTAATGCACCGTATCTTGACTGGTCCGATATGAGTGTGAGCTGCCTATCAGGGACGTGGTTCGAAACCCGTCTCTGCCAGACTGGCCCTGGCCGTTAGCCCCGATCGGGGGCAGAATTTGGGAGGTTGAAATGAGATATAGATAGGGTATAATTGGCAAAAACGGGAAAGAAAACGCTTGAGAACCATGTGGCCCTTCACCAGGGGGTGAGATATTACACTGTGGGCTAAGTCATGTGGAAAATGACCCTCTGGGCTGTTAGTTCAGGCTTGGAACTATTCTCCTGATAGTGTAATGAGTTCCTGACTCTTACAGTTCCTTGCGATGAAGGGCTATCGTTTATCTTGTCAACACACAGGCCTCAGTCGGCATACTACATCCTAATATATCTTTCTGTCTGCATATCAGGCTGAGAGCTCTGCTTCTGGAGGGACACAGCGAGAGAGGGAGAGGGAGAGGGAGAGAGAGGGGGGTAAAACATATGGGGAAGGTGGGGCAGTGATAATAATGAATGTGTGGACAGGTTCTCCATTTCATTTTTACATTTTACATTTTAAGCATTTAGCAGACGCTCTTATCCAGAGCGACATTTCCACTGCCCACTCTCTCACACACACACACACACACACAAGGTCACACACACACACACACACACACACACACACACAAGATCACACACACAAGATCACACACACACACACACACACACACACACACACACACACACACACACACACACACACACACACGTACGCACCAGAAAATGTGTCACACACCTGATAGGGAACTCACAATCAGAAAGCATACAGCAGCACATGTATGTTTCTGTACTTCTGTTTGTGTGTTATAACCCAGCGTCCCCCATAAGGTCTGGAGCACTGCCATCTCTGTCCAGGTCGGGTGAGCTGACAAACTGCATGGAGACAAATGAGCTCCTTTAGATCAGGGATGAATTCTGCTAAGGCCCCCCACGAAACAAAAAAACACCCCTCCTCCCCCAATAAATGGATTTCTGCCCTGCCTTTTCGGCAGAACTGTAATCTGTGTCATTACTCTCACTTTTTAACGAATTTTTTTGTTTCAGATCTTATCTTGGTTTTTCACCCAATTTAGCATCCAATTACATCCTCTCTTTTCATGTCAATCCCCTCCTCATATTGTGAGTTCTCTGCCGTAGGCCTGAGACCGACAGTGACAAATGCGATGTACCGCTTCCTCCGAGCCGGCACTCGCCAAGCCGTCGACTGTAACTCCGGTACACAGAGCCACTCCTATCCGCAGCCCTCCCTGGGGCGGACAGCCAAACACCGCCCATGATTGGGACTGACGACCAGGGCCGGTCTGGTAGAGACGGGCTTCGAACTGCATCCCTGACCGGCAGTGCACACCGTATCGGACCAGCCAAAATACTTTGCGTTAGACCGCTACGCTATCTGCTGCCCCCTGTGTGAGGTACCAAACAGGGACCCAGACGCAGACCAGGATAAGGCAGTAAAGGAATGTTTAATGATCAAGCGAGGTTCAAAAGCCGATAGTCAGAAAAAGTACAAAATCTAAATCCAAAAGAGTAGTCAAAAAGGCAATACAAAAGTCAAAACCAAATGATCAGAAAGACAAACAAACAAAATCGGAAGGCGAACTCGAAGTCAAACAGAAGGGGTGTCTCGGAAAATACAAACAAACTCTGGCTTACACACAATCGGCACAGTGAATGATGATCAACGTTCTGACAATGAATGAAAGCAAACACAGAACTTAAATACAAACGGAGAAGGGAAACACAATAGGAATCAGGTGTGACTGGGAGGAGAGAAGGGTAAGAACACAGGTGAGAACGATAGGGATCACTAATACAATAACGAGGGAAGAAAAAAGACACGGACTGGGAAGCACATAAACACTGAAAATAAACGACCTGGACTAGCAGGTAGACACGTGTACAGTTTGAAGGGGAAGAGCGCATAGAAAGAATCTGCGTGCAGATAAAGCGAAAAGAGAGAAGCGTACAGGGATAGGACAACGAGAGAGAGAATGATAGCGGTAGATAGAAGCGTGAGATAATTAGTCATTAGTAATGTTAGTAACTTAATCTAAATCCCTAATGTTAGTAGATTAGTAGGTTAGTACTATATACATCTAACTAATATATACAGAGTGTTTAGAAAGAAAGAAAGAAGGAAGTAAACGAAATAGAAAAACAAAAAACCCGTAAAGTCGCAATCACCCGAATAGTGCAATAACAAAGACGAGGAGTGGATATCGAAAAACACGGAGCACAGACAGACGGGGAAACAGACGTGAATGAACCGTAATGATGAGAAAATAACAAAATGCAAAAAACAAACAGAACAAACGTTGCAAAACATAACACCCTGATTATATTTTTAATATGGCTACGATTAATGTCTACGATTCAGCATGTGGTGTGTGTGGAGAGGCTGGACCAGACCGCTGTTGGGTTCTGTTGTACCTGCTCTGTGAGAGGAATGTGGATAGGGAGGCTCGAGGGGCTTGGCTCTTCTCGTCCCCAGCAGGAGAGCAGTCGCTGAAGTCATGCGCTCAAGCATGGCCTATCCATGGTGATCTCAACATGGCTCTATTTAAAACATGCTGGTATCTGCAGCAAAAATGTCCTGCTTTAATTGATCACTCGCCTCAAGCACTTCCTCCATCTGTTAGCCTGAGGACTCTACCTCTCTCTCTCTCTCTCACTCTCTCTGTCTCTACCTCTCTCCCTCTCCCACTCTCTCACTCTCTCTGTCTCTACCTCTCTCCCTCTCCTACTCTCTCACTCTCTCCGTCTCGACCTCTCTCCCTCTCACTCACTCTCTCCCTGCTCCCTTACAGTCTCCGCGTGGGTCAGGCCGGGACCAGGGCGTGAGAGAGAAAGAGCGACGGGCGGACAGACGGACAGACAGACAGCATGGCCTCCATCGCCGAGTACTACGCAGGCAAGAGCGTTCTGATCACCGGGGCGACGGGCTTCATGGGGAAGGTCCTGGTGGAGAAGCTGCTCCGGTCCTGCCCGAACGTCCACGCCCTCTACCTGCTGGTGAGGCCCAAGGCCGGCCAGTCCATGCGGGAGCGTGTCAAGGACATGATCAACTGCAAGGTAACGTCTTGCCCGACACGTTTTCACTCCCTCTCTTTCTCTGTGCTTCTGTGTGGCTCAGTAGGTAGAGTGTGGTTCTGTGTGGCTCAGTAGGTAGAGCATGGTTCTGTGTGGGTCAGTAGGTAGAGCATGGTTCTGTGTGGCTCAGTAGGTAGAGCGTGGTTCTGTGTGGGTCAGTAGGTAAAGTATTGTTCTGTGTGGCTCAGTAGGTAGAGCATGGTTCTGTGTGGGTCAGTAGGTAGATTGTGGTTCTGTGTGGGTCAGTAGGTAGAGTATTGTTCTGTGTGACTCAGTAGGTAGAGCGTGGTTCTGTGTGGGTCAGTAGGTAGAGCATGGTTCTGTGTGTCTCAGTAGGTAGAGTATTGTTCTGTGTGTCTCAGTAGGTAGAGTATTGTTCTGTGTGGCTCAGTAGGTAGAGTATTGTTCTGTGTGGCTCAGTGAATAGAGCATGGTTCTGTGTTCCCAGGGTTCCCATTGAGGCCACATATACCGAAAAATATATGCATTCACTACTGTAAGTTGCTTTGGATAAAAGCGTCTGCTAAGTGGCATGTTATATGTTATGTTCTGTTAAAGACCTTACTGAGGACACAAGATGCAGGCTACAGGTCCCCTATGGGGGTACAAAATCTCTATTTTGTTCAGGGTGTTGTGCTGCTGCATTTATTCTCATTATAGCCGGGGGGCTCTACCTTTGTTTGTACCAAGTTTAGACTGGACAATTATTCAGAGGATTATTAAAAACGGACTTCATTTAAATTAAGGCATTTGACAGTGCCCAGCTGCACAATGAAATCCAGGTTTAGCCTGTGAGCTTTGAGCTGTGCTGTACTGCCGAGACACTGACACTGAACGTCCGATTGTGATGGAGAAGAGGATACTCTCATTTCTGGAGCTCATCCCCCAGCCCCTCTTCTCTCATAAGCCTGCTCACGTAGAGAAGTCTGCTGGTGGAAGGGTTGTGTCGGGGCAGGGGAGGGGGGGAGGATAACGGGGACGGGAGGGAGAGGGGGAAAATATGCGACTCGACAGAACCTCGGAGCAAGCAGGGAGCGTGGTGCTGAATCCTGCATCTTTTATTCCTCTTTTTAAATCGCTCTTTCTCTCCGCTCTTCACCCCGCGTTCCCGGGCAGGGGTCCATTCAGCAGCAGGGCTGGATGCATTTTCAAATGCCCGACTCGGCTCAATTCAACAGCACATGCGCGTGTCATCACTCTGCGCCCGTGTCATCACTCTGCGACCATCACTCATCGTGCGTTTCACCACTCAGCGCCCAACACTTGTATACATGCCTTTGGAGAGCTGCTTCCCTGAGCTCAAATCTCAGCTTTTGGCTGGGTAACTGACATGACTTATATTATAGTCCTGCTTTGAATCCAGATGAGCCCCCGACCTAGCTCGATTCAACAGCACGCGCAACTGTCATCAGTCAGCGCCCGTGTCATCAGTCAGCGCCCAGCACCCACGCCACAAAGGTCAGCACTCAGCTCTGGGGATGCATCCTAAAACAGGGACTTCTCTTAGTGGGGGGAGGGCGTGTGTTCAGGCCGTTTGTGCCCGAGCACAAATTCGATGAAAGGCACTATTAAATTGCGCAGCTCAATCTGAAACACTCTTCTCTTTCTGCGTCTCTGTGTACGAGCTCTCTCTCTGTCTTTTGTCCTCGGTGTGAGGTTCCTCACACGACCCCATTACAGGTTTGAAGAATACGCCTCTTCGCCTGTTAATGAGCTCTTATCAAACACTACAATGGGTTGCCTGCGTGTAGCTGTAGGAGCTGCGCTTTCCTGCTAATTGGGGAAGGCAACTTTGCTCTGTGAATAGAAACTGTTGATACGCAATGACCAGGATTGACACAGTGTTGGGTGCACTCTCGCCTCTAAAATGACAAGCCCGGCTAAGCTAAGACAAGCTAAGGAGAAGGATCCCCTCCCCTCAGTGTTGGGAAACTCCAGTAATCGAGGTGCGTCTTTAGTGTTCAGTGGCCAAACGGCACGTGCGCATTTCATACCCAATCCACAGAGTCTCTCTCCACAGCTCTCGCAGGTGCACTGGAACTGGGAATGGCTGCGATTGTTATGGGCGCTTCAGTACTCTTCAATCAGATCGTCTGGTAAATGTTGTTTCGGTGATCACGCGGGATTACGCTGCACTTCCTCCCATCTCTGTGCTCCACGCCAGGGCCGTAGTCCTGAACTTCAACCCAGTGCATGCTGGGATTATGGACAACAAACACAACAGTGTTTTGTTTTTTCTTATTGTTTTCCTCCCTCTATGAAACCCTGTGGTCTCTCACTCCTCTGTATGTTCTTGCCGATTAAACATTTTTCTTTTTTAATATCATTGCCTCCCAGTGTGGGGGCGATGGTTCGGCTTCCTGAGTTACGAGCAGGGCTTAACGGCAGGTGGTTCCCTCCTTTATTAGTGTGGGGCGCGTGATGTGGCTTTAATGACTGCTGTGTATTGGAAACACCGGCTTTAATCTTCACCGGAGTCAGTCGTATACGTGTGGTGTAGAGACAGTAGAACAGTGCTCTGTGCTCTCTCCTCTCCCTGGGCAGGTTTAGATAATGTCCACCAGGTTTCCCGTAGCTGTGGTCTCTCAGGTGTAATCAGGTTGGAGATGAGGTGTGGGGTGATGCTCGTGGTCTCTCGGGTGAATGGAGAGGGACCCTTCATAGGGAGGGTTAGGCTTGGGGTGAGAGCATTAGGGGGGATGGAATAATGATCTCAGCATGGACACGCTGCCCCCTGGTGTGCTGGGGGAGTTGGTGGTAAACAATAGGACCATACTCACTCTGGCTGACTGGCTCCGATCCCACTCTCTGCTAACGACCTTCTGTTAATTAGCGTGACACTTAGCAACCCACTCAGTCCAGAGCGAGGAAGCTAGCATTGCCGCACAGAGACAGGCTAATCCATCTTAGAAAAATCTACAATTTAAATAGAGGGTATAATTGGCTACTAAATTGGGAGAAAAATGGGAAAATATCTGAAACAAATTAATTTTAATCATTTAAAAAACAACAAGAACAATGAAAGGGGGAAAATATTGTAGTGTAAATGTGGGGAAAGAAACAGCAGGGACTGTGACATGCTAAGCAGGCGAACAGATCCATACACAGCAAACAGGTAGTAGGTATGTTGGGTTTGGGTATGGTATGTTGCCAATCTGGAAGTGTGAAACCAGACATTCGAACATAAATAGTTTGACATAATTTATGACTTACAGCCCCTGGCAGCAGAGCAGCTTGCTGGTGTCTGTTTTGTTTCAGTGTGTGGTTAATAAATGATCCATCGTCACTTATGCAAATAGCCTTAACATGCATTTTGTTTGGTTGCACTGAGAATACACCTTTTTCCCTGGTTTTTTGAAGTCCAGAAAAGATGATGTGTCTGGCTTTCTATTTAGCTGTAATATATCAACAGTATATATCTATTCATAGCAAAGGTGTTTTAAGTAAAACTTTATGGACAAGGTAGAAGGACAGTGGAAAATGTCAAATATATTCTTCCAAATGATAGAATGATGGAGCTTCCAACCTGTTGTTTATTAAGGACAAAGAAGGCTTTAATGCCCGCTATCGAAAGGTTGTACAACTTTCAAGCACACACAGCAAGCTTCTGCATTATATTGGCTTTTGTAAATTTGACGGAATGAAGTTGATATGCAAAAAGCCAACGCAGTCTCCATTCATTCTAGATACTGAATGAACTAATTAGTATCTAATTATATGAACTATAGCATATGTATATATGTTTCAAGAGTGAATTTCACCCATTGCTGCTTAGTAAATCCCACGTATGTCAGTAAATCCCACAGCCTTTACCACCCACAGTGCGCACATGTGATGCTTTGCTAAATCTGATCCAGAGAGCACTTTATATGGGCTTGTAAATGCTTGATGCTATGTATTATGGAATATAATCTCATTGCTCTTTGTGCTTTCCCCCCCACACTGTTACATTTGAGTACACCGCTGTATACGTTTATGGTATGAGGGTAATTCGGCCTTTAGAGGATAATCAGAGCTGGAATTCTGTGAGTGTTGCGTGTTTGCGTGCGATACATGAAAATATGGATTATGTGACTGTAGCGCATGATGAAGGTTATCTTGCCAAACCGAAAAGCAAATAAGGAAATGATGAGAACTGGCATGGCGTGAGAGGGAAGGAAGAGGAAGGGGAGGAAGAGCTGTGCAGTTTGCTGGCGGGCGGCTGCGCCCATTGAAATGCTTATGGCGTTCCTGCCATTGTTCTGGCCGACGCAAAACTTGTTCCTGCAGCTTCTGCCCTCTCCAGTCTCTTTGTTCTCTGTTGAGCAACAAGAGGAGACTTCACATCAGAGCTGGAGCAGCATGGCACTGACTGTGTGTGTGTGTGTGTGTGTGTGTGTGTTGTGTGTGTGTGTGTGTGTGTGTGTGTGTGTGTGTGTGTGTGTGACTGCTGGGGGTGTGTGTCTGTGTGTGTGTGTGTGTGTGTGTGTGTGTGTGTGTGTGTGTGTGTGTGTCTCTATGAGAGGTATGCAAAAAGATGCATTCCAATTACCCTGTGTAAAAAACTGTGTAACATGGCAAATAAAGATCCTTATCCCTCCTGCCCCCTGAGGCTTAGAGCGCTCTAACCACCTTCTACCTTACCTGTCATTCGGGCGAGATCAGTTTCATCGCCATCAGGCACCAATACCTAATCAATGAACCCTGCTCCACCATGACTGCTCAGCCAGCACAACACCTTATTGCAAATGTTTTACATCCATGTGTAAGGTTGCATGTATAACATTATCACAACGGTTTTAAAACTTTTCTTTTCTTCTTTATTTTCCAGCTATGTTTCAAATGGGTTTTTAAAGATGTCCTTTGGCTAGCTGGGTGCCTGGCTTTCTTTTAAAGAGCCTCGGAATCTGCCGTGTTCCTGCAGGAGCAAACCCTCCAGTGTTAAATGGCTGCCCCTGTTTGCCTGTGAATCATTCCCCACTTGCCACTGCGAGGCGATCGGTCACAAACGGCCAGGGACAGGAAGTACTGCGATCATCTCGTAAACGCTCCTGTGAGCTTTGCGCGGCTGTCATCCGAGGGAGACTCGATACGGAAGAATTGCGTCCAGCGCGATCCTTATTGATCAGAGCGGGAAATAATGCCTCCAAATAGACCCTCGCTTCCCTGAAGGCAATTTCAGGACCGGGCTGTAAAGTGGGAAAAACTTGACTAACATTTTTACGGCGTGCTTTTAAGCTGAAAGCTGAGGTGTGGGGTTGCGTTTGAGGACATATATCGCATCAGTCACATCTATAGAGGGTCTTTGTTTGTGGCTCTGTGTGGCTCAGTAGGTAGAGCGTGGTTCTCTGTGTCTCAGTAGGTAGAGCATGGTTCTGTGTGGCTCAGTAGGTAGAGCGTGGTTCTCTGTGTCTCAGTAGGTAGAGCATGGTTCTGTGTGGCTCAGTAGGTAGAGCATGGTTCTGTGTGGCTCAGTAGGTAGAGCGTGGTTCTGTGTGGCTCAGTAGGTAGAGCATGGTTCTGTGTGGCTCAGTAGGTAGAGGTGTGGTTCTGTGTAGCTCAGTAGGTAGAGCATGGTTCCTTGTGGCTCAGTAGGTAGAGCATGGTTCTGTGTGTCTCAGTAGGTAGAGCATGGATCTGTGTGGCTCAGTAGGTAGAACGTGGTTCTGTGTGGCTCAGTAGCTAGAGCGTGGTTTTGTGTGGCTCAGTAGGTAGAGCATGGGTCTGTGTGGCTCAGTAGGTGTGACCCATCTCTACCAGACCGGCCCCGGTCGTCAGCCCCGATCGGGGGCGGTGTTTGTCTGTCCGCCCCAGAGGGGAGGGCGGAGGGTGAGCTGGCTCGGGTCCGTCGTGAAGCACGTAAGGGAGTCTCCAGAACGTGGGTGGGCGAATTCCGTCTCGAAGAAAGCGGAGTTCGCTGCCCTCAGAGAATTAGCCCGCCTCGTGGAGACGAGCGGCGGACTCGTGTGGGGAGGGTAAATCGAAATAAATAGAGGGTGTAATTGGCTACTAAATTGGGAGAACAACTGGAAAAAATCTGAAACTAATTTTTTTAATTCTGTCACTCCAGCCCCCTCTCCGTATCCGCCCCTTCACCCATCGCCTCCACGCCTGGTGCCCCATCATCCCCCAGAGGTGGGAGCCCTCTTTTCAGACCGGCTGTCAGGAGCATCGAGCGGTTTATGAGTGCGTGGGACATCTTGGTTCTTCTCCGTGACATCTTCAGAGAGGCGGAGACAGTTTCCCTGCAGCATAAATATTTATTCATTATTGATTTACTGTCGGGATCTTGTTTTCATTTGTTCCGATTGCGCTCTATAAATGATTAAACGCTGGCTGTCGTCCTGAATGGAACATTTGCATCCCAGGGGGCGTGTGATGTTTGTTTGTTTGTTTGTTTGTTTGCTTTTGCAGCGTTCCTGTTTAGAAAGGGTATGCTTACATCTCGTATGAATTCCTGAAGTAGCATAGCTGGGCATCTGGTGAAGTTACATTTATGGCTTCCTGGGAGGAAATAATGGACAAAATTGCAAGGTGTCAATTCTGTGTCACAGAGAAACTAAGAGATAGAGAGAGATAGAGGGGGAGAGAGACAGTGAGAGAGAGGGAGAGGGAGAGAGAGAGAGAGAGAGAGAGAGAGAGAGAGAGAGAGAGAGAGAGAGAGAGAGGGAGAGGGAGAGGGAGAAGGAGAAAGAGGGAGGGAGAGAGAGAGACAATAAAGAGAGAGAGAGCGGCCTTGTTTGAGTTGAGCCATTCAAAAATATGTGAAAGTTGTTAGGAATCAGGCCAGAATTCATCCTCATAAAGTCATAGCCCTCTCGCCAAGAGCGTATCATTGATCAGCTCTTTGTGGTAAAAGTCCTGGCACATTTCTACCCCAGACTCTATTTGGAGAGGCCCAGGAGGGGGTAGGCTTGACCAGGGTTCTGGCGGCTCTGTTATGGTGTGGGGTGCATTTTCCTGGCATGGTTTAGGTCCACTCAACACCTTACAGAGCAAGGTAAACGCCAAAAAATACAAAGCCATTATGATTGATCATCCTATGGTGAAGCATTTCTATCCTGATGGGAGGGGTCTCTTCCGGGATGACAATGCCCCCATCCACAGGGCACGAGTGGTCACTGAATGGTTTGATGAGCATGAAAACGATGTAAACCTTATGCCATGGCCGTCTCAGGCACCAGATTTCAACCCAATTGAACACTTATGAGACTTATTTTCCACCCCATCAACAAAACACCAGTGATGGAATTTCTCATGGAAGAATGGTGTTGCATCTTTCCGATAGCAGTCCGGACACTTGTGGAATCTATAGCAAGGTGCATTGAAGCTGTTCTGGCAGCTCGTGGTGGCCCAACACCCTATTAAGACACTTTATTTTGGTGTTTCATTTATTTTGGTAGTTACCTGTATCATCAAGATGGTTTTACAAAACAGTTTTTAATGGTAATATCAGTACAGCTCATATGAATTTGAATTTGGCATTTTTCAGGGCAGGGAGGGCAAATATGAGTGACTCATGCTAATATAAATCCAGAATTCCTCTGTCCAGTTCTCCATTAGTGCGGGATATTTTTGGAGCCAATGTCCATTTGATTTATCTGTGGTTTAAATAAGGACCATAAAGAGACAATAATTTTAACAGAGACACTGTTGGGGGAGATGCTTCACTTACGCTTCTTCAGTGAAGAGTTCAGCCATATGCCAACAGAGTTTTAACTAGTAGCACTAATATATAGATCGCCGCAATTGAGGAGGAGGAGGATGAAGGAAGAGGCTGGCTGTCTTGTTTTTTTCCTGTTTTTTTATTTTTATTTTTATTTTTATTTTTTACTTTATTTCGCCAGGACGTTCCATTGAATACAACAATCTTTTTTTTTTTTTTTTTTTTTCAATTTGGTAGCCAATTAGACCCGCTATTTAAGTCAATCCCCCCCCTAGTAATGTGAGTTCACTGCCATAGTCCTGCAACCAGTAGCGACACGCAAAACTTCCGAGACGGCACTCGCCCAAGTATCAACCGTAACCCGGTATACTGCAGGGCCATTCTTATGCACAGCGAATCTCATGTCGGCTTCCCTCGCCCCCGATGGCGCTCCCGGCCAGAGCCGACTCTGGCGAGACGGGGAAATGAACCCCGGTCTCCGTGGCCAGCATCGGACGTTGTAACCACTGGGCCACGCGGGAGGCCGAATACAATCTCCTTTTAAAGAAAGACCGAGGCAAGAGAGCAGCAGTGCATGTTTATGTTTACGTAAGTACAACAACACAGCAATACATAGAAACACTCAGAGAAAGACCTGTGTTTGAGTAGCAGCTCTTTGATCGGTACATGCTGCCAGATGGGCGTGTCCTGGTGAGTCAGGCCTCAGTGTCCCATGATGCTCTGGGGCCCCTAATCAACCCAGACTTTTAAAAAAAAATTGTTTCAGTTTTTCTCCCAATTTAGTGGCCAATTACACCCTCTATTTATTTCGATTCACCCTCCCCACATGAGTCCGCCGCTCGTCTCTACGCGGCAAGCTAATTCTCAGAGGGCAGCGAACTCCACTTCCTTCGAGACGGAATTCACTCACCCACGTTCTGGAGGCTTACGCACTTCTCTGTGAGTTCATGCCAGCTTACGAGTTCATTGGCTTCCCCCCTCCCCTGGGGCGGATAGCCAAACGCCGCCCCTGATCGGGGATCCCCACCAGGGCTGGTCTGGTACAGTCGGGTTTCGAACCGCAACTGTGACAGGCAGCTCACACTTGTAAAGGAGCTCACACTTGCTTTAGACCACTACGCTATCCCAGGCCCCCACAGCCTCCTCTTCTGAAGAGTCATTCTGACCGCGTTATGTGCGACCCTTCTGCTCGACCACACTCCGTGGAGCACCATCACATTCTGCCGCTCGGAAGCGACACTTACCTTAAATAAACCCTAAAGGTTAATGGGCACTAAGAGAGGGAAATGGGAATGAAGTCACGGTTGAGGTGAAAGAAAAGGCTTTACACAGCGCTGTCTCCTCAGGCAGATTCATGCTCTTATCTGCCATTAGATTTCAGGTCCCTTTGTGAAGTGGGTTTGGTCTGCCGTGGATAATGGGATTCTACTCCAGAGCGCGAGTTCGGTATCTGAAGAGCGGAGAGGGAATGCCATTGGGGCGGTCGTCCGCTGTGCTCTTAACTGCTGCCGCCGCCAACCCACGGCCCGTATTGTGTTCATATCGATTCTGTGCCCCCGACCGTGTGTGTGGAGAAAGGCGTTTGAAACGCTGTTTCAAAATAAAAGGACTTTTGTCATCTCTCTGCATCTTTTTTTTCTGTCTATGGTAACCGTGTTGATCAGGCCCAAGATGAGTCGCCCTTAACTCTGGAGAAGCCAGAGGATCTTTACAGCCATCCTTGTGTGTGAGACAGAGGTGGTTCTGTGTGTCTCAGTAGGTAGAGCATGGTTCTGTGTGTCTCAGTAGGTAGAGCGTGGTTCTGTGTGTCTCAGTAGGTAGAGCATGGTTCTGTGTGGCTCAGTAGGTAGAGCGTGGTTCTGTGTGGCTCAGTAGGTAGAGTGTGGTTCTGTGTGGCTCAGTAGGTAGAGCGTGGTTCTGTGTGGCTCAGTAGGTAGAGCTTGGTTCTGTGTGGCTCGGTAGGTAGAGCGTGGTTCTGTGTGGCTCAGTAGGTAGAGTGTGGTTCTGTGTGGTTCAGTAGGTAGAGCGTGGTTCTGTGTGGCTCAGTAGGTAGAGCGTGGTTCTGTGTGGCTCAGTAGGTAGAGCGTGGTTCTGTGTGGCTCGGTAGGTAGAGCGTGGTTCTGTGTGACTCAGTAGG
>JAINUG010000023.1:4814533-4817033 GCA_029706075.1 Aldrovandia affinis
ACTCTCTCAGTGAGTAGGCTTCAGTCCTCAGTGAAGACCTCACACCCCCACTGACAGCATGCTGTGTTCACTTGGCCAAAGGCAACGAGCCAATCACAGCTCTGCATGGGCCCCACAGTAGGGCAGATGCTACGCTATTCCTAACACAAGGGCATTTTACTTATTCAACTCGCCAACAGTACGTGACTAGTTGATTACATAGTGCATACATTTGTCAGTATATGTGGTTCCAATGGGAATCGAACCCACAACCTAAGCGCTGTCAGCGCCATGCTCTACCTACTGAGCCACACAGAACCACGCTCTACCTACTGAGCCACACAGAACCACGCTCTACCTCCTGAACCACACAGAACCATGCTCTGCCTACTGAGAAACACAGAACCACACTCTACCTACTGAGCCACACAGAACCATGCTGTACCTACTGAGCCACACAGAACCACACTCTACGTACTAAGTCACACAGAACCACGTTCTACCTCCATGCTCTACACACAGTGGCTCAGTAGGTAGAGCATGATTCTGTGTATCTGACAGGCAGCGCACACCATATCAGACCAGCTAATACGACATTGGCCCATTTTAACAAGGATCGTGGAAGGGGGCCGTTTTCCCCTCATGATCTTTCCACAGAGATCAGGTCTTCCATAGAAACCCTGAATTCCAACAGCAGCTACACACCGCCCCACACGTAGGAAAGCGGATGTTGAAGCATGTCAGGAACGATAATGGCCCACGCTAATGGGCAAACATCAACACAAGGAATCGGCGTGCATTTGGACGGTGTGTTTCTCGTTCAGTCCTCTCAGAGAGATCTGAATAATTCAATAGCTCCGGGCATCAACGTTACACTAAAAGGCAGATTATAATGCAACGGCCTTAAGTGCTGTGCTACGCTACCATGGTAAATTATGATGATGAGGTAAAAGGCATCTTCTCTGTGTAAAATGTCATTAGGGCTACTCCTTTCAGGACGTTCCGGAACGATGATATTTGTCTTGGCCATGCAGGCTTCAGCGCTCAGTACCTAATGGAGAAATAATTGTTTTGTGTAAAACAGTGTTCGCGTCGTTGTCTATTTCAATGATTCATAATAATTCAGTGAACAGTGTATTATAAACCCAAGCAAGGTATATGGAAAGGCTAGAACGCTGGTGAGATTGTGTGGATGAGTGTTTTAGTGTGCGTCCTTTTCTGTTTATGGTTAGTGTGTGTGTGTGTGGGATGTCTCTCTCTTTTAAATGTAATTGTAAAATGTCTTTAAATGTAATTTATTATTATAGTTGTTGTTATCGTTTTTATATATAGATATATACTGTATATATTTACCTTTGTTCAGTATTGTTGTAGTATAGTATCGTATAGTATAATAGAGTATTTACTGATTCGTTATTTGCGTTAATGTTTAAATGTATTGTTTACGCTTTGGCAATATTTACACATGTATTTCCTGCCAATAAAGCATCTTTAATTGAATTGAATTGACTTGAGAGAGAAAGTGTTTTATTAATGTGTTATTCTTACTGTGCGATCAGGACAGTGCTCATGGACGTGTGCTCTTGTAGCGGAGCTCAGAAGGCGCGAGTTAAAGTTTAGCGCTTGAGCGTCCGCTGCAAAGGGTGACATCGATAAGAATATGATTAGTTCCCAGAGTTGGGGACTTGAGTCTTTCGCTCAGCGGGCTAATCGTCTCTCTTGTCGCATCGAGATCCTCAGTTGGAAACTTGCTGCAGGCAGAACCTACTCTGTTACACACTCTCTCTTGATGTTGCAGCTGTTTGACCGCGTGCGGGTGGACAACCCGGACTTCCACCGCAAGATCGTGCCGGTGAGCAGTGAGCTGATGCAGCCGGGCCTGGCCATTAGCACTGAGGACGCAGAGACACTCACCGCCCGCGTCAACATTGTCTTCCACTGCGCCGCCACCATCCGCTTCGACGAGCCACTCAAGTAAGGCCCCGCCCCCACTCGCCATGCAACAATCCTCCACTCTATGTCCCACACACTAGCCTACAATATCCCACAATGCACCGCCTACAATATCCCATAATGCACCTATCTCTGTCTAACACACTGGCCTACAATATCCCATAATGCACCTGTCTCTGTCTAACATGCTGGCCTACAATATCCCATAATGCACCTGTCTCTCTCTAACACACTAACATATGTATATATCTGTCACTGATTATCAGAGTGAGAGTGGTCATATTTACCTGCCGTTGTGTCTGTTTTTTTTCTCTGCTGTTTTCTCCCTGTTTTTCTCCCCATTTTTAGTATCCAATTATACCCTCCTTTTCACATAAATTATCCCCCTCACTCATATATCTTACAAGGTCATTGCCATAGTCCTGATACCAGCAGTGGCATGCAGCTGGGTCCCGCCTCTTCCGAGCCGGAACCCGGCAAGCCGTCACCGTAACTCCGGTATGCACACACAGGGCCACTCCTATACGCAGCCAGCACATATCAGCTTCCCTCCCCCCTCCCTGGGGCT
>JAINUG010000023.1:4822033-4824533 GCA_029706075.1 Aldrovandia affinis
CTGTTCTTATTTCTTATATCTGTACAGACAGGTACAGTTATTAGCCTATTACAAGCAAAAGCAGCTGTAGGACAAACAACTTAAATCTATTTTTTATGGATAGCTAGCCACATTATTATCACTGATATAATGTTGTAGCCTACTACTAATTTTGGTAGCCTAATAATAAAGCTTGAGACTCAAGGCAAGCATGAGGGTTTTGCAACTCTGCAATTCAGGTGTAGTAGCCTAGTTTTGGTAATAACTACAGGTGGGTACTAATAAGTTTCAAGCCAAAACGTGAAGGTAACAGCATCAGCATGCATTCATCCTTCAATCTGTATGAGTCTAGCAGTAGCTCTTAGCATCGCATTATCTACCTAGCATTAGCTTGTTTATTACTTAGCTAGTTAGCTCCCTAGCCTCCTACAATAACACAGAAACACAACAAAACAGCATTTTGATGACATAGCCTACCTCTTAATT
The DNA here is from genome assembly GCA_029706075.1 of Aldrovandia affinis. Classification (NCBI taxonomy): domain Eukaryota; kingdom Metazoa; phylum Chordata; class Actinopteri; order Notacanthiformes; family Halosauridae; genus Aldrovandia; species Aldrovandia affinis. The sequence continues at coordinate 4,822,499 of JAINUG010000023.1, forward strand.
GGACTCTCTTTTCCTCCTCCTCCGTCCTCCGTTTTCTCCCCTGCGCACCTGAAGGCTTGTTGTGCCTTTTCAAAGTCATTGTAAACACAAAATCTGTCTGTCATCGATCTGATATCTATCGCGCTGATGTTGGCTCTCTGCCTGACCGCATCAGTAGTGCGTGCCTCTGCGCTTGACCCGACAGGCAACAGCACGTCTCTTGGGTTGCCTGTGATGCGCGCACTTAACCCCCACTTTCAGCAAGCAGCCAGTCATCGTATTCCCCACCTCAGTAACAGCATCTCTGTCAAAGTGCAGGCCAGATGAAACATTGTGTGAGGAACAGAACAGGAGTGCAAAGTGTATTTCTTTTTGTTTATTTGTTCATTTATTTGGGAGGAAAGGAGAGGGCGCCCACAATTTTTTTATTTTTATTTTTTGTGATTGTGACCTGGTGCCCCTAGCCAACATGGCGCCCCAGGCAGCTGCCTGTATTGCCTGTGCCTTGACCGGCATGCGTTACACCCCTAATGGTCAGTGCAGAGTGTGGGACTGGACTCACAGCCTCAGGTGACAGGTGCATTTTGGGCTTGTCACATTCAGCGTACGGGAATCACATTCTGCTCACAAATCCACGCCGGGGAGAGAACGCAGCGTCTGCAGTCCCCACGTTACGCCCTGACAGCAGTCATCGGTCATAAATCATTTATGAAATAACTGCTATAAGGCTACATATTTTCCCCTTTAGGCACTCTGTTATAGGAAAGGCTTGAAGTTGAGCTTGGGAAAACACAGCTCTTATCGGCCAAATCGGGACGCTTGGATTTTTCTCTGGACAGCTGCACTGTCGTGTAGTTTAGCAGCGCTCACGCATGCGGACGATGGCACAGGGTGGGAGAGGGGGGAGAGAATATTGGGTGGGTGGGGGGTGGAAACTATATGCAAAGGAGACTGTCATGTATCGGAGATGGTTCTGCCTGCAGCGAGTTTCAAACAAAGCTTTGGATAAAAGCGTCTGCTAAATGGCCCATATTAAACAGAGGATCTCGACGTAACAAGAGAGATGATTAACCCGCCGAGCTAAAGACTCAAGTCCCCAGCTCTGGGTACTAATCACACTCTTATTGACGTCACCCTTTGCAGCGGACACTCATGCACAGAACTTTAACTCATGACTTCTGAGCTCCACTACACGTACTGTAAATAGCAAAAAAACTAAAAACACTGCCTAAATGTAAATAGCCCTGTACAGTATTTGAAAGTGATATTTTCTAAATGAGGGGTCTCCTGGCTGAACGGGTGGGGGGTTAAAAAAGGCAGGTGTGACAGTCGCTCTCGTTTCGGGCAGTAACTCGATCCTAACCCATCTGAAACCAGCTGGGACAAGCGGGCAGCTGGTGCCACATGACAGCAGAAGGTGGGGAAGTGGTTCTGGTGAAACCCGAGAGGCCCAAAGTGAGCTGCTGGGACAGGGGTGGCCCGTGTCTGAAAGGTTATAAACCCCCCACTGCACCAGTCAACTGGCACTAGTCACACACCTCTCTTCTGCCATTTTATCGGCCCTTTTATTTAAAGCAAATATATTTATACAATAGTGCAAGATTTACTTATATATATATATGCCATTTAGCAGACACTTTTATCCAAAGCGACTTACAGTAGTGAATGCATACATTCTTCAGTATATGTGGTCCCCAATAGGAATCGAACACACAACCTAAGCATTGTCAGTGCCATGCTCTACCTACTGAGCCACACAGAACCACGCTCTACCTACTGAGCCACACAGAACCAATCTCTACCTACTGAACCACACAGAACCATGTTCTACCTACTGAGGCACACAGAACCGTGCTCTACCTACTGAGGCACACAGAACCATGCTCTACCTACTGAGCCACACAGAACCACACTCTACCTACTGAGACACACAAAGCCATGCTCTACCTACTGAACCACACAGAACCACGCTCTACCTACTGAGCCACACAGAACCATGTTCTACCTACTGAGCCACACAGAACCACGCTCTACCTACTGAGCCACACAGAACCAC
>JAINUG010000023.1:4829533-4832033 GCA_029706075.1 Aldrovandia affinis
GTGAAGGTGTGCCCAAGGAAGGACAGAAAATCCATTGCAACAGTATTGCCCTTGATCACACCCCTTCATGAATATTCATGACATGTTAATATTTTTTGCTTCGACAGTAGGGAGACTATCTGTGGGTTGGTCTATAGAACCACTGGGTCCTGCCCTCTCTGGTCAGTGACCCTTGACCTCTCCTCTGCTTGACTTCCTGTCCTATTTCTTTCCAGACCAAAATCAGCGCTGGTGTACAACTGCACAACAGGAGGCATCAACCCCTTCCACTGGGGAGAGATCGGTGAGTCGAGCCAACTGTCACACAAGCTGTCCTCGTAGTCCCATAGCCCCATAGTTGGTATAGCATGGCACTGGCAATGCCAAGGTTGTGGGTTTGATACCATGGGACTACATGTCTGTTGTTTGGAATGGGATGGTAAAAACTGAAGTCCTGACTCTCTGTGGTCATAAAAGATCCCATGGGTCGCTTTTCACTTTTCGAAAAAGAGAAGGGTGTTAACCTGGTATCCTGGCAAATGCCCAACCAAGACAATATATGTATATACATACATACATGGAATTCATTCCCTCCTCCCTCCAGGCCTCTCCACTGTGTATCTGATGTGTAGTGAGTTTGTACTGGCGCACTATAAACAAATAAACCGTTTACTACTACTACTACATAATCAGAGATATGCCGTTATGGAGTATATTGTTACTCTGTTGCTACCAAACGTTAGCCTTAGTACCCACAATGCTGTTAGAACACTGTGATAGGCAGGGGGCAAAATCTCTGTCCAGGCTGTAGAAGATGTACTATGTTGTGTACAAGGTGTGCTATTGTGCTATGCTACCGATAAGTGTCTCGCCACTGCTGGTGTAGCGGAGCTCGGAAGACGTGAGTTAAGCACGTGAGCGTCTGCTGCAGAAAGTGACGTCGATAAGAGTGCGATTAGTTCCCTTGGCTGGGGACTCGGGTCTTTAGCTCAGCGGGCTAATTGTGTCTCTTGTGGCATTGGGATCCTCGGTTCGAAACTCACTGCAGGCAGAACCAACTCCGTTGCAGAACGGAATATCCACACTATCTCAGACAGAGACCTTTCTATTTGTACTATTTTGACACTTCAGGGTAGGTAAAAAAATTGTGGATTTCTGTTTGTCTCTGTGAATACTTGATATATATCAATACTTTGATACACAGATTTAAGTGTGATTATAGGCCACATAGTTGATAAGCCACAACCTCTTTTTGATAAATTAACGGCACACTAAATCATCATGGAAATAGTTGTCAACAAGACTAGTAAGCTTCTCAAAGGTCATTTTGAAATTCGACAGACAGTAGCTGTTTGGTTGCCACGTCGTCCACACCTCTCTGTGTGTCACGGCAGCACAGCCCCCTTTGGGCCGCCCCCAGATTAACGGAATCTGCTCCCGTCGCCCTGCTAATCGCGGCCAGATGGCTGCTGACAGGACTGGGCCGGCTCTCTCAGATTTATGGTCATGAAATCTGGATATTTGGAATTAATATCAGCACGCTGCCAAAAGAGCAACGGCATAATCATATGTGCGCATGTAAACAGACAGAGTGGGTCAAAATGCATGGATGCTGAGACCAAGTGAATAGTCAGTCTCTGTCAGCACAGCTTTAATCACCAGGGGCCGTATGTACAAAGACTCTTAAGAGTAGGTTTCCCCTGTCCAAATCCTAACCATATCCATTATGAGCTAAAAGGCTAAACTGATCCTAGATCAGCACTCCTACTCTTAGGCCCCTGGTCTTTAATGATCAGCTCTTTAATGAACAGCTCTTTAATGATCAGCTCTTTCATCGCCAGGTCTCGATGCTTGGTGTCTAAATCATGTGATATGTGATTTGTATATGGATTCCTATGAATGAGAATGCGTAGAGATCACAGCGATTATGCTCCTGCACACTTGCAGTCTGAGTTGCAGCCCAGCAGGGCGTCGAGGTTCAAGAGAGAGAGAGAAAAGCAGGCAGTGGTGACAAAGTGGGAATCCCCATGGCAACTGACCTTGGGTCGAGAAGGCAGAGGTCAGCCAGAGTCATGTGACCTCAAGCTGGACGAGAGACACTTCTGGCCAATCAGCTCAGATCAGATCAGCCCAGTTTTTAGGTGGCTTGTGTCGCCACGGAGACAGTGGGGCTGGTTGTGATGTCATGTGTGAGGTCATTACGCATCTGGTAGGTTCCAGGAAGGGAGCTTCCCACACAGTTCGTTTTTTTTAAAACGTTTTTTTTTAAAGATTTTTTCTAATTTTAGCCCAGCCAATTACACCCTCTCTTTTTCATGTCAATCCCCCCCTCGTATTGTGAGTTTGCTGCCATAGCCCTGATACCGGCACTGACAAAGGCGAAGTACCACCTCCTCCGAGCCGGCATTCGCCAAGCCGTTGACTGTAACTCCGGTACACAGAGCCACTCCTATACACAGCGAGCTCATATCGGCTTCCCTCCCCCTTCCCTGGGGCGGACAACCAACTGCCTCCCCCTAGT
>JAINUG010000023.1:4837033-4962033 GCA_029706075.1 Aldrovandia affinis
AACACACCATATTTTGGTTGGTCCGATATGGTGTGCGCTGCCTGTCAGGGACGCGGTTCGAAACTCGTCTCTACCAGACCGGCCCAGGTCTTCAGCCCCGATCAGGGGCGGCCTTTGGTTGTCCACCCCAGGGGGAGGGGGAGGGGGAGCCGGTTTGGGTCCGTCGTGAAGCACGTAAGGGAGTCTCCAGAACGTGGATGGGCGAATTCCATCTCGAAGGAAGCGGAGTTCGCTGCCCTCTGAGAATTAGCTTGCCTCGTACAGACAAGCGGCAGACTCGTGCAGGAAGGGCAAATCAAAATAAATAGAGTGTAATTGGTTACTAAATTGGGAGAAAAATGGGAAAAAATCGTAAATAAATTTTTTTTTAAAACACACAAAAAATGCTTTGTTGTAGACTACTATATTAAACTGCTCAGTCTCAGATTGAGCACTGTAACCTGTGCATTTTTAGTGTTGGTGGAATTACCAACATTTACAGTTGAAAACCATTTCTGATCCATCAGGTTCAGAAATGTTTATGGAACCGACTGCTGACATATTTTAAACATATCATACTTTGTTATATTAAAGTAGAACCGTACGAAAGAGGTATTCGTTTTTTTCTGTTCATAAGAAACTAAAGGAGTTTTGGTTTCAAGTGACTTTTGTTACATATTACATATATATTCACATCCCTTTTTCAAATGGATTTATTAATGTAGTGCCCACAGTACTGTATTGTAATGAAAGTTTTTACAGTATAAAAAAATATATATTTTCTGGGGGCGGCAATTGGTTGTCTGCCCCAGGGAGGGGGAGGGAAGCTGATATGAGCTCGCTGCGTATAGGAGTGGCTCTGTGTACCGGAGTTACAGTCAACGGCTTGGCAAGTGCCGGCTCGGAGGAGGCGGTACATCTCCTTTGTCACTGCGGTCTCAGGGCTACGGCAGCAAACTTGCAATATGAGGGGGGGATTGACATGAAAATAGAGGGTGTAATTGGCTACTAAATTGGGAGAAAATGGGGAAAAAATCTGAAACAAAGTTTAAAAACTTAAAAAAAGTAGTAGCAAGAAGTATTTTCTCAGCCTGCTATGCCTCCTCACACGTTGTTTGCTGTCACAGACGTTCAACTTCGACGTTCGCCAGCTGAACTGGCCCGAGTACATTGAGAACTACTGCATTGGCACCAAGAAGTACGTCCTGAACGAAGACATGTCGGACATCCCCGCTGCCAGGCAACACCTGAAAAAGTGAGCACCACGCTTTCTTTGTGTGTGTGTGTGTGTGTGTGTGTGTGTGTGTGTGTGTGTGTGTGTGTGTGTGTGCATGTATTGCTAAACCTTTGACCAGACTGCATTGTCCCCTCTGTAAGAGCATTGTAAATGTTCAATATGATGGCATTGCAGTACAGCAATGAATAATTACAATAAATAACAATAATCTCTCTCCCTCTCCCTGTCTTTCTCCCTCTTTCTCCCTCTCTCTCTCTCTCTCCCTCCCTCTCTCTTTCTCTCTTTCTCGCTGCCCTTCTCCCTTCTCTCTCCCTCTCTCTCTCTCTCTCTCTCTCTCTTTCTCTCCCTCTCTCTTTCTCCCTTTCTCTCCCTCTCCCTCTCTCTCTTTCTCTCTCCTCTCTCTCTCTCCCTTCTCTCCCCTTCTCTCTCCCTCTCTCTCTCTCTCCTTCCCTCCCTCCACCAGGCTGAGGAACATCCGCTACACCTTCAACACCCTCCTGCTGGTGTTCATCTGGCGGGTGTTCATTGCCCGCTCCCAGATGGCACGCAACATCTGGTACTTTGTGGTGAGCCTCTGCTTCAAGTTTCTGTCCTACTTCAAGGCGTCCAGCACACTAACCGCCTGATGGGGGCGCCACTCTGCACTCCACGCCCCGCACACACACCCTCATTTGAACCCAAAACCCGGAGACATGCCCTCTCGCCCGTCCCGACCCGAGGAACGAAGAGTCTAAACGACCTGAGACAGAGGTGAGGACGGAGAGCGAGGGTCTCACAGGAAGTACAGGAGTGGGCGTCGGCCACGTACAGCTACACCCCCCTGACTTTCGGAAGCCTCTTCCGTTTCGCTATACAACAAACTGCCCTTCCCATTTTTTTGGTACCCATTATTCTTTTTTCCCCAAGGAGATATTTTAAGGGATACATCACGCTACAACAATCTCATTGTTTTTCAACCTTAAATTATTTTCCCTTTGAGTGTTGTATCTGTGCTGATGTAGTCCTCCAGAGTCCAGACCCAACGCCTCATTGTGTCGTTCTGTGTGGCTCAGTAGGTAGAGCGCGGCGCTGACAACACTTAGGTTGTGGGTTCGATTCCCATTGGGGACCACATATACTGAAAAATGTATGCATTCACTACTGTAAGTCGCTTTGGATAAAAGCGTCTGCTAAATGGCATGTAATATAATGGAAATTGTTGACCTTCATGAACAGTGACCTTTCTGCTGAAGGGCATTTACAGTCGCTGGACGCCGTCACTCAAACCGGAGGTGGAGGAGGAGGAGCCTGTGTTTCTGCCTGTGCCGAAGCTCATCAAACACAACACAACACAACACGGACTTTAGCCACAGTTAGCCTACGTGCTAACGTCCCTGTGCAGAGCCCTACGAACACTGCAAACTCCTGTAAAACCCTCAAATTGTTGTCAATGAAATTTCTGTCGGTTTTTTTCAACAGCTCTATTCAATCCCCGTTTGTTAAATGTTCGCTCCCCCTCGTCCATTTGTACAGCGGTTTGTACCAAAACAAAGTTTACTACTTTTACCCCCCCCCCCCTTTGAATTATTGCTGCAAACAACCAGCACCTCTCTGAGTTCTGGGACGGTGACAGTGGATCATATGAAAATATACATACATCTTATGTAGAATTATCTGAATATAATATTAGAATATAAGTTATATTGTTATTGTTAGGCTACAGGAAGTACAAAATTAAGATAGTGCTGTACCTTGGAGAGATAAGTGTTGTTGACGGTGCTTACCGAGGTGGGAATAAGTGAATGGCATATCGTTCTGCTCATGGAAGCTCCTAGCCAGCTGGTTTTGTGATGCTATGCCTTTTTGAATGTACCCCTGATATTTCTGTGGCACGACTTTGAATGGGGTGTAGTGGATAGCACTGTCAAGAAGGTCCCGGGTTCGATCCCAGCCGGGGCCTTTCTGTGTGGAGTTTGCATGTTCTCCCCGTGTCCGTGTGGGTTTCCTCCGGGTACTCTAGTTTCCCCCCACAGTCCAAAGACATGCACGTTAGGCTAATTCGAGAGTCTAAATTTCCTGTAGGTATGAGTGTGTGTGTGAATGGTGTATGTGCCCTGCAATGGATTGGGGACCTGTCCAGGGTGTATTCCTGCCTCTTGCCCATGCATGCTGGGATAGGCTCCCCCCCTCCGTGACCCTGACCAGGAATAAGCGGGTTAAGATAATGAATGAATGAATGATGAATTAATGAATTAATGAACTTTGAATTGGGAAAAAGACAAATGCAATTCAAAAGCTGTGCTGTAGCACCATCTACTGGGAGGTGGCATGTGGTGCATTCTCTGATCCTCAACGACAGTGGCTGACTTTGTAAGGACCGTGACACGACTGAAACTGCCAAAAGGAGCCCACTCTCCGATTCCCCTCCACGTCCTTACAACGCAGCGTCTGATGCGATCTCCGACCGCTCACCAGATCGTATGGGGCCCGCAGGACAACGGATGTTATCATTGTGATTTTAAGATTTTGTTTCAGATTTTTCTCCCAATTTAGTAGCCAATTACACTCTCTCTTGTCATGTCAATCCCCCCTCGTGTTGTGAGCTCGCTGTCGTAGCCCTGTGACCGGCAGTGACAAAGGCGATGTACCACCTCCTCCGAGATGGCACTCACCAAGCCGTTGACTGTAGCTGCAACATCTGACGGGATCTCTGACCGCTCACCAGAGCGCATGGGGTCCGCAGGACGACAGATGTTATGATTGTCTGTTGGTTAGATGTGCTTTTTGCACATTCTCCTGTTGGTGGCGGTACTGTCCTTGTTGTATTATGTCCTGTGTTGTCCTAATGCCGCTAATATTCACGTGACTCTTCCTAGGTTTTTTAAAAATGGCATTGTCAAACGTTCAGCTGCACCTAATTTCCTGCTTTTAAAACACTCGCTTTAAATTTGCTTGGTAAAAAAAAAAAGGTAACTCGAGACAAGAATCACAGCAGTGTGCAACTCTGGCTTCATCCACAATACATTATCACAACAGTGTCTGGTCACGACGAAACACATGGTCATACCAGACACACACACACACACACACACACATGTACATATACGTACAATAAATTATTGTTATTTTTTTACTTTAATAGGACAAGCACCTAAACACACGCACAATAATTGGGCGCGTGGCGCTCACTTGCCAGCGGGTTTTCCTCTGTGTAAATCTGATAAGACACTGCCGTGGATTTCTGCAACTAATTGACTGCCCGAAAATATACGTGCCAAACTCCAGACCAGAGGTGTCCACTGGAAAAGCACAAGGAACGTGGGCTTGGACTGCACCAGATCTCTGACTGAATCCGAGTATGACACACGTGCGTGTTTGTTGTTTCAAGGTTCAGTTGATGGTTTGGGGTCTTTAATCACAGCTGTGTATCAGCCTCCTGACAGCCTGCAGTGTGAAAGAACAGTGAGTGCTAGCCACAGCATCTAGCGTTAACAAATAAATATTTCTACTCATTATTCAGAATTGTGTGTTCTTGTTTTGCTTGAAGCTGTTGTGGGTTAAAAAATATAATTTGACGCTGCCTGTCAGGGAAATGATTCGAAACCCGTCTTTACCAGACCGGCCCTGGTCGTCAGCCCCGATCGGGGGTGGCATTTGGCTGTCCGCCCCAGGTTGAGGGGGTAGGGTGAGCCGGCACAAACTCGCCGTGAAGCACGTAAGGGAGTCTCCAGAACGTGGGTGCGTGAATTCCGTCTCGAAGGAAGTGGAGTTCGCTGCCCTCGGTGAATTAGCTTGCCTCGTAGAGACGAGCGGCGGACTTTATTTCGAGGGTAAATCGAAATAAATAGAGGGTGTAATTGGCTAGCAAATTGGAAGAAAACTCATTTAAAAAGAATATTAGGCTATATAGGCCTATATATACTTTTAGGCCAAGCCTATATATAGCTACTTCCAAGCCTGTGACACCTAAGCAAGGGGGTAGCTTGCTAATGAGCTACCATGCCAATAACTTTAGAATAGAACCCGCTCTGATCACGTAGCAAGCTGCCAAAAAATGCTCCTTTTCCTGCCATGTGAAATGGTTATTTTTATTCAATAGAAGGCAAAGTTGCTTATATTGACTAATGAGGGTGGAAGTGACAAGTTCAGCATCAGCCTGTCATCTCCAATCAAAAAAAGTTTGAACTACTACTTTACATACTTTATTAACTACTGCCATACCACGTGTAGCAGAGCTCGTGAGTTAAGCACGTGAGCGTCGGGTCTTTAGCTCAGCGGGTTAATCGTATCTCTTGTGGTGTTGGGTTCCTCGGTTCGAAGCTCCAGGCAACTGTGTTACACATGCATAGAATTGGTTAGAATTCCAGGAAGGCCAAACAAAATGTAAAACAATGAATAGTAAAATGTTATGTTAATAGGTTCAAAACTCTGGAAGTAAAGTTAATCACACATCTTAGTGATATTTATTGTTTGCAGAAATCACCAGTAGCACAAACTATTAGCTGGTTATACACTGTTGCTCAGTTTTGGATTACATTTTTAAAAATAATAATGTAATCCATGAATTCATTCAGCTGTCAAAAAATGGTGCGACTGCCTTTTTCTAGATATTATTGAATCCATCAGAACATCACTGGGATATACAGATAAGTTACCTGAGGTAACTGACAAAATGTGCTGGGATATACAGGTAACTGACTAAATGTGGGGTGAATTTTCCTGCCATGGTTTAGGTCCACTTAATCCCTTAGAGGGCGAGGTAAACACCAATAAACACAAAGCCATTCTGAGTGATCACCTTCATCCTATGGTGAAGCAGTTCTATCCTGATGGGAGTGGTCTCTTCTAGGATGACAATGTCCCCATCCACAGGGCACGAGTGGTCACTGAATGGTTTGAAGAGCATAAAAACTATGTAAACCATATGCCATGGCCATCTCAAGTCACCAGATCTCAACCCAATTGAACACTTATGTGAGATTCTGGAGCGGCGCCTGAGACAGTGTTCAGGGTTGGGTTGTAACGGAATACATGTAACGGCGTTACGTAATCAGAATACAAAAATCAAGTAACTGTATTCAGCTCGCGTTACATTTGAAAAACGAGTAATCTGAATACAGTTACTTTAATAAACCTGAAGTGAATACATTTTGGATTACTTCTTGGAATTCTTGGTTTTCCTTACAAACATTAATGAGCTGATATTCATTACTAAAGTTACAGCATGAAATTATCACGCCTTCATGATTATCATCACACAGCTCACGAAAACTACAGCCGCTGCACAGAACCAAAAAACTGCGTTAAAAAAAATGCGTTTAAAAAAAAGCGCGCGCCCACGCTCAGACAAACATTGATAGGGACAAGATGGAAGAAAAGTCAGCTTTTAGTTTGTGGCGTTATCGACACAATTTCCAGTTTAAAGAAGAACATGGGAAAAATCTGTCGGTCCAGTGTACCTTGTGTCTTCCAGGAATAAAGATACTGTCGGCATCAAAGGACTCGACTTCGAATCTTAAAAAGCACTTGGAGTAAGTCGACGTTAGCTAACCTTCAGTTTAATGAACACAGTTCTGCAGTAATTTGCTGTTACCTGACCTTAGCCTACGGTTTGAGGCGTCGCATTAACTGCTCTGCTAATTTTATACTGCTTTCTTTATTGTTGAAACGATGACATTTTATTTTATTCTTTTTATTTTTCCCAGTTTTCTCCCAATTTGGTAGACAATTGTACTCTACTATACGTCAATTACGTTATGCACTGCCGAGCATTCGCCGCTACACAGCCCGCCAACACTGGCACTTTTCTAAGCCATATCCCTTACAAGTCGCTGTTATTCCAGTGCCAAAAAGTTTCAAAAGTTATTACATTGTTTTAGATGCTGTGTTTGAGTTATGCTCATGATGAGCCATCAAAACAGTAAAAGAACTTGCCTTTCAATATCCCTTTGCTTTTATTATGATTAATTTTGAATCTGTCCATTCTAATTCCATAACATGTTAATGACGACGATTACAACAAAAAATGCAGATACAATGTTGCATATATTTAGCTAAATTGACATCTCAAATTTATTAGTATTTATTATTAAATGAACAGAGACAGTGTTTTCCATCACCATCAACAAAACACTGAATGATGGAATTTCTTGCAGAAGAATGATGTTGCATCGCTCCAATAGCATTCCAGACACTTGTGGGATTTTAATCAAGGTACATTGAAGCTGTTCTGGCAGGTCGTTATGGCCCAACGCCCTATTAAAATACTTTATGTTGGTGTTTCCTTTATTTTGGCAGTTACCTGTGCATGGATGTACGGTTGTTTTTTTCTTTTTCTTTTTTCCTGTAGGTGGCATCAATGTACCACGATGACATTTAGTCAATTAAAAAATGGTTTTGAAAATGCATCGCACTACAAACTGGTGTTAAACTGGTTAAACTGGCATTGGAATATGAGCCTAATCTTAGGCCAGACATGCCCTATCATGCTGCCGGAAGTACTCGTTTCCCCAAGAAAGTTCAGTGTTTTTAGTGGTAAAAATAGCAGTTTGGCCCAAGATGTTGAATTGAATTGAATTGATCATTGAATTTATATAGCAACTCACCTCAACCGCCACCAATGTGCAGCACCCACCTGGGTGAACGCGACGGCAGCCATAGTGCGCCAGTACAAGCTCACTACACATCAGATACACAGTGAAGATGTTGTTATACACTGACTATATCTACCAATCCCCCTGGGCTCTTCCCAAATCCAGTGGTGTCCAATAATCCCCAATAATCTTTCTGTGTTTACTTCTGAATGTATGGTGATGAATCATGCTCTGAATTTGGTGGAAAAGATGTGACTGATGTCGGGCTGTTAGCAGCAGCTCTACGCAGCCAACATAATGTGCAATAGTGAGTTTGTGAGACTGGGCCATGCAATACCTATACAGGCTACAGCAGATGGCAATGGAGTTGGATACTTTTGCCAAGGCGAATATTGTAATTCCAAGTAGGAGAGCTGTGCTGAAGTCCATTATCAAGGATAGCCTGAATTCAGTATGGCAGTATCTATGGACTAACGTTAATGGGGGAAACGAGTGGATTTATTTTATTTATTTGAACAATCTTTAACTAGGCAAGTTCATTGAGAACAAATGATCATTTACAATAACGGCCTGGCCAAGAGGCCAAACATAGCAAAAACATAATAAAATTGGACAAACAGGAATTTAAAAACACACACAGGCATTAAGCATTACATTTTAGCCATTTAGCAGACGCTCTTATCCAGAGCGACTTACAAGATGTGCATTAATACATAATAGGAAGCGCACGAGATCAGTGCCGTAATACAGCGATAGACATCGTTGTAGGCAGCTGCATACCATACCTGTAACACGGAGGCAGGGATGCATATACAAGAAGTGTTGAGCAAGTAGGCAGTGGTGATGACAATAGGCTAGATGTACAGAATTCAGTGGTAGTGGAGTCTGAAAATGTGGGTTTTGAGTCTCTTGCGGAAGATCGCACGTGATTCCGCGGTCCTGACCGATTGCGGAAGGTCGTTCCACCACCAAAGGTTCAGGACAGAGAAGAGGCGAGACCGCGAGGAGCGGCTGCCAGGCGCCCGGAGGGATGGGACAGTCAGTTTACCAGAGGAGGCAGAGCGGAGGGGTCTGGCTGGGGTGTCGGGTGTGATGAGTGTAGCTTTGTTAGGAAGAGCAGAAATGATGAGGCTTCACCATTCGTCACTGGTGTTTGTTCAGAGTAAGGAAACAGCCATCTAATATTGTGAACAGATATGTTAAGTTTTATTGGGGAGGCATATACACAGTGGCCAGTGGCGGCACCCGGGGGGCTTTCTGGGGCTGTAGGCGCATAGCCCCCCATTTCCTTACAATTTTACATTTTCATTAAACACTTTCAATCAAAATAACTACCAGCCGACAATTATTTTATAATTCCGTAGTAGAGGCCCTGTGTGTGGCTTTCATTGAACTTGGTTATTGGCAAGTTCGACAAAACGTTAGTGACAATCCCAGAAAGAGGAAGCTGGAACTGGCAAATATGGTTGTATTGAAATAGAGGAAGCTGGACTGTTTGTATTGATAGTCGACGAAACTAAGGACGTCAGCAAAAAACAACAGTGGTGTCTGTGGTGGCACACTATTTGCACAATGATGTTGCACTGGAAGAATTCCTACATTTCACTCCAGCCGATGGATTAGACGCTGATTCGCTTTTAAAACCAATCAAACTGACACTTAATAAATGCAACATTGACCACAGTACGTGCGTTTCTCAATGCTATGATGGTACAGCCGTTATGTCAGGCTGTCATAATGGTGTAGCAGATCAATTAAAAAAAGATGTACCACAGTACACTGTACAGGCACATCCACTGCCACGCTCATCGTCCAAATCTTGTTTTGGTGGACTGCTTTAAAAACATACAACCGGCGGCAGAGTTATTTGAATCAGTGCAGGTGCTGTACACATTTTTTTCGGGCTCCGTCCCTCATGATCTTTTCCTAAAAAACAAAAAACAAATCGAGCCAACACAAGCTCCCGTTGATTTTGCAATGAGTGAGATGGTCTAAGCAGTGTTTATCTGTCATGTTGTGGCAATGTTTTCCTGGCTATTGGTATTGAGGGTCTGGGTCATTGTATACATTTTTTAGGTGCGTGAGATGGCAATACATAAGCTAAATCAATGCATAGCATGCTTGTTGTAGTAGCCGTGCTGTAATATCTGACTAGATGGTTTAAACATTATGCGTAATAATGTAGCCTTCATAGCCGTGGTCTGCGTGCCCGTGACCTACACGGGTGTCTAAATTTCATGAGCAGCCCCTCACAACCATAAAGCACCCCCAACCAAAATTTTCTGGCGCCGCCTCTGACAGTGGCACATTCTTATAAACACACTAGCCACATTACATTACATTACAGGCATTTAGCAGACGCTCTTATCCAGAGCGACTTACACAGTTTCACATTTCTTTACATACAATCCAAGAAACTGAATATTTACTGAAGCAATTCTTGCTCAAGGGTACAACGGCAGTGCCCCACCTGGGAATCGAACCTACAACCTTTCTGTTCCAAGCCCAGTTCCTTAACCATTATGCGTAGATAGAACCATTATGATGTGATACATGACAAGCTCGTAGCCTGTACGTAACGCCCGATCTGTCAATCCCACTCCAACTCGGTAGGTGGCGGTAATGCACAGCTATACTGCATATATCCACTATACAATAAAGAAGAAGAAGTAGACATCCGCACGCATGCGCAAGTGACTGTCCTTTTGCTGTGATAGAATAAAGATTCAAGACTGTTCAAAGCTGATTTTATTAATGATAAATTGTCGGGTTACATAAAACCTAAGTAGCTAGCTGTAGAGTCAGCTAATTCAATAAAATATTTTAGAAACATATGTCCGTGTAGATATGGTCGAAGTCTGAATTAGCTAGGGAAGTTGCAACTTAAAGCTTTTTGCTACCGTTTACGATTGACTGAACTGGCCGGAGCTTCAAATGTTTTTAGCGAACGTTAGCTAAACCAGCGTTATGTAACTTTCTAGCTTGTAAGCTACCCATTTCGGTTTATCTGGATGTTAAGACCAATCAGAGGTAACAGATCATCTGATTTTATGAACAGGTGTTTATTTAGTGGATCAATAAGTTATGCAATGCATTGTTGGGTTGACGTGCTAGGTAGCACTAGCTAACAAGATGGCTTAAGGTATTGCCAGTTTGCGGATGGAGGTTTCCTCCGACCTCTGACTTATTCCGCTTGCTTGCTAGCTAATTAGCAGGGCACTTTTGTAAAAATGCGTCAGTATTGCACTTCCAGTGTTCATAACTACAGTTCATTGGAATATTTAGCGCTAGCTTGTTGCTAAGAGCAGTGCTAGTAATGAGCTAATATTAACCTCCCTTCACTACAACGTAGTATGTAGCTAGCTGGCTAGCCAACAACTATTGCTTGCGAGTTAGAGACCTGTTTTGCTATAAGTAGCCAACTAGTTGGCACATTTTAGAAATACGAATGCTGCTGATTTGATCACGTTTCAGAAGTTGATCCGAGCTAGTGCTAGTGCTAGCGAACCGAAGTGTGTTGCAGTGGTAGTCAATCAGGAGACCACGAAATCGGGGAGTGAAGATAGATGGGTCACTTATTTACGTTACGGCTGCCAGATGCATGCACATTTACATGACATTATATGCAGAACCTTCTGGTCTGACTAGGCTCATTTGCTACTGTTAACTAGCTGCAACCAAGCAAGTTTGTAACACGCCCTTGTATTTTTTTTAAATTTGGTAGGCATGTTTTAGTTATCATGTATTGTTTTTCATAACATCCTCAAACTAATTCTAAACTAAATGTCTAAGAATCCCATCGATGTGATTGGTCACACTAAGGATTGCAACGTTGTTTACAAATAACTTCTGTCGTTACGGTCACTTTGACTCAATTTTTTGTTAAGATGTATCTAATGTTGTCTTTCGTTTGTCAACCTGCAAAAAACAGCCCCAATTTTTGCGGTTTGGTCGAATTTGCATAATTTCCTCTTGACCAATGTTGGCCGCGGTCATCGAGTGGTTGACGCAAAAAAAATAGCCTTTGTCTTCTTCGTTTTACTAGCTATGTCTAATCTCTGTTTTCTCCTCTATAGACTTACATTTATGCGACGAGGATGAAAATGTTTTCGTTTTCGCACAAGACCGCGTTTGTGGTGGACCACTGCCCCTACATGGCGGAGTCGTGTCGGCAGCAGGTGGAGTTTGACATGCTGACAAAGAACCGCTCCCAAGGCGTGATCCCGCTCGCACCCGTATCCAAGTCTCTGTGGACCTGCGCCGTGGAGTGCTCCATGGAATACTGTCGAATACTTTACGACATTTACCCCACGCATAAACTGGTGAGGACTACCTTTCCGTATTACTTTGGTTACTTTTGGTATTGTGGTTCTGTGCGGCTCAGCAGGTAGAGCATGGCGTTGGCAACACTTAGGTTGTGAGTTCAATTACCACTGGGACCATATATACTGGAGAAAAAAATAATTATGCATTCACTAGTGTAAGTCGCTTTGGATAAATGCTAAATGGCATATATATATATACACACATTCACCTTTCGCCAGAACAATAATTCACGTAAGAATGCAATATAGAATGTACACACACATGGGCCTGTTGTGCACATTCGTGCGAGTTGCATTGAAAGCAAAGACCGCTTTTATTCAAAGCGACAGTAGTGAATGCATACATTTTTCAGTATATGTGGCCCCAGTGGGAATCAAACCCACAACCTAAGCGTTGTCAGTGCAGTGCTCTACCTACTGAGCCACACAGAACCACCTAGACAGGAGAAGGAAGGCCTTGATGTAACAGGCTTAAACTCATTGTGAATTAAACTTGAGTCTTGAGTCTGTGGTGTAACTGATTGTGCAACTCTCTGTTTGAAGGTAAACTACATTGTTAGCGACTCAGAGTTCCACATCCTCAACACCTGGAACCAGGAAGATCAGAACACACAAGAGGTACCGCCAACGTCTGCATTTCACGTTTATCTACGGAACTAGGATGACATCTTGCACTTAGCTGATGCATGTACTCTTACCAGCATTTATGTGGATAAGAGAATTTGACTAATTTCATCTTTGTGTATGGTGCTCTTAACTACTTAACACGACAACAAAATTAAACACAAACTAATATGGCTGTGCAGAAATATATTACAGACCTGGGGCCGCATGTACAAAGATTCTAGGAGTAGGAGTGCTGATCTAGGATCAGGTTTCCCCTGTCCATATCCTAACCATATCCATTATGAGCTAAAAGGCTAAACTGATCCTAGATCAGCAGCCCTACTCTTAGAATCTTTGTACATACGGCCCTTGGTCAGCACAACCATTATATATGTTACACCTGCTATCTTCACTGAAAAGGCCAGGTTGTTTTTTTTTTGAAATGTATCATTTAATTAGTTGGTGTGTACATTATTGGGGAGATATGAAGGCAAACAAATATCTTAAATTCAGTCTCCCAATTCCTGATGCTTTGAAATCACACAAGAGACCAAGCGTTAAGAGTTTTGGACAAGAATGTTCTTCTGGTAGTATCTGTCAGGAGCAAGAGAAGGCAAAAAGGAAAAAGCTCCCTAGTGCTGTTTATACAACACTGTTTCTCCGTGGCTCAGTTGGTAGAGCAGAGCGTTGGCAACGCTTAGGTTGTGGGTTCAATCCCCACTGGGGCCACATATACTGAAAATGTATGCATTCACTACTGTAAGTCGCTTTGGATAAAAGCGTCTGCTAAATGGCGTATATTATATATTATATTATACAACACCAAACATCGATCATGCAGTGGGAAGAGAACATTATTCTGTCAATACAAGGCACCCACAATATTTACAATGCGCTTATCAGGAGGCCCGGACCAGCGAGCCTTATCGGCTGTGGGTTAATGTAGTGCATCTAAGCCACTTCCTGAGTCTGATATCATTTCAACTGCTTAAATTAGATCATGGACACACAGAGACCAGGCTTGGAAAACAAACCATATGAAACTGCTAAGTACTTGTGGAGTAAAAAAAAAAAATATATATATATGTATTTTTTTTTATTATTTGTTTCAGTTTTTTTCACAGTTTTTCTCCCAATTTAGTAGCTAATTACACCCTCTATTTTGATTTACCCTCCCCACACAAGTCCGCCGCTCGTCACTATGAGGCAAGTTGATTCTCCGTGGGCAGCAAACTCTGTGGGTGCTTCACGGCGGACCCGAGCCGGCTCACCCTCCCCCCTGGGGCGGACGGCCAAATGCCGCCCCCGATCGGGGCTGACGGCCAGGGCCAGTCTGGTCAAGACGGGTTTCGAACCGCAGTGCACACCGTATCCGTCCAGCCAAAATACGGTGCGTTAGACCGCTACGCTATCCACCGCCCCCTTGTGGAGTGTAAATGCATCTCTGTATGCAGAGAGCCATTGACAGGGTACACAAGCAGGGAGCACACGCCAACTCCAGCTTACTCTTAAGTCTGTTAAAATACGCGTTGTTGTCGCACTTTAGATATTTATGAGCCCGGGGCTCTGATTCTGAGTAAGACATTTGCCGGGGCGCAAAATCGGATTCTTGGCATTCGCCGAGGCTGTGCCCCGGCTAGCCCCAGCACAAATTAAGCACTGGTCTACACTATAGAGGGCACATTATAGAGGGTGTAATTGGCTACTAAATTGAGGAAAAAAAGGGGCGAAAAAGATTAACATGAATGTGCTTATTTTCAGCACTGCTTCCAGCCCTTTTGATGATGAATGTCATCCTGAATGGCGTGATTTGATTGGTCTCCACATGTCTGTGTTTCCTGTGGCAGCTGATGTCCGCCCTGGCAGCCGTAGGGCCGCCTAACCCCCACGAGGACCCGGAGTGCTGCAGCATCCTGCACGGCCTGGTGGCGGCGGTCGAGTCCCTCTGTAAGATCACGGAGTACCAGCACCAGGCCCGCAGCGAGCTCATGGACCGGGCCGAACGGGTCAGCAACCGGGGCCGCATTGTCTGCCTCACCAACGCTAAGAGGTAACTGACCGTGTTTTGGCTGGTCCAATACGTTGTGCGCTGCCTGTCAGGGATGCGGTTCGAAACCCGTCTCTACCAGACCGGCCCTGGTCGTCAGTCCCGATCGGGGGCGGTGTTTTTGGTTTGTTATCCGGAGGACGGGCGGTGGACTCATGGGGGAGGGTGAATTGAGATAAACAGAGGGTGCGATTGGCTACCACGTTGACATTCATTCAGTCGTATTAAACACTGCGCCTGTTCAACACACTGCACTAGCTGTTGTGCATCCAGTTGGTTTTAAATATTTAGAACATTTTATCTGGTTACATGTTAATTAGGGCATGTATTGGCTCATTATGTGGGTTCTGTGCTCATAAAGATTAGGGACAACTGTGCTAGGCCTCTTTCCTGCCCTGTAGTAGCATCGATTTGTACATGCTGGAGGACTACGTGTGTGTGTGTGTGTGTGTGTGTGTGTGTGTGTGTGTGTGTGTGTGTGTGTGTGTGTGTGTGTGTGTGTGGGTGCGTATGTGTGTGTGTGAGTGTGTTTCCTCGTCTCTGCTCACCCCTGTTCTCCGTGTTGCAGTGACACCCACGTGCGCATGCTGGAGGACTGTGTTCTGGAGACCATTCAGGAGCAGAATAAGTTGGCCGCAGGATCAGACCGGTGAGGGCGCGCTGGCGCAGTGGCACCTCAGCAATACCCGCCGTGCCAGTGGCCATGGCCTTCAGGCCCTCTACTGCACATTAGATTAAACTCTACCAAAACTCCTGGGTCTGTGAACCACACCAGCAATGCTCCTCTACCTAACCACCAGGACCTTTAAAGCACATTCGATTATTTTCTCACTATATGTAAGAACATAAGAATACATAATGTCGAGAACAGGCTGTTCTACGCTCATCATGTCCTAATATAAAGAGTATCTAGTACTGCATCTAGCCTGGACTTGAATAGCCCAAGTGTTTCTGCCTCTACTAGCCGACCTGGAAAGCTGTTGCAGGCATTGACAATGCAATTGACACCTTTAACTAATTTCCACCTGTGGCCTCTTGTTCTGCTGACCCCACTTATCTTAAAAAATCTTTGGTAGTTCACTTTGTTAATTTCTTTGAGATATTTAAAAACCTCAATCAAATCCCCCATAAGTCTCAGTTTGCTAAGCTTAAATAGATTGAGTGCCTTAAGTCTATCCTCATAACTTTTACCTTTATGTGTTCTGTTCTGTAAGTGCATAGTTTTTTTTGAAGGCATTACCATCCACTGTTGGGAGTCTTTGATACTTAATTGTTCTATGTTGTTTATACTGTTATTCGCTCAGTTTGAGTTGGGGCTGGGGGAGGGTCTAATTGTGGTGATGTCATGAGCAGAGTGTGATTATCTTCTAGGCTCATGCAGATTCAGCAGTGTGAGCTGGTCCTGATCCACACCTACCCGTTAGGAGAGGACACCCTGGTGTCAGACCGGCCCAAGAAAGAGGTAGGACTTCTCTAGTCCAGCCAATCAAGAGAGTCTGTCTGTCCCAGCCAATCGAGAGAGTCCGTCTGTCTGTCTGCCTGTGTTTACAGGCTGAGAGGTCCTGGCTTCCTTTACAATGTCGAGACAGCATTACTAAGCTAAGCTATTACTAAACTTCAAGGGTGTAAGGTTTGTCTGAGGTAGCCCCCCCGCATTGAAAAGGAAACCAGTTTCACTTCACTTCGGTGTCTTAGGTTTGTACTTTAGCAGCTGATCAAAGAATGTTTCTCTTTGTCTCTGTTTGTAATCTACTGACTGTAAGCCTGCAGTCTATAAGGCCTGCAGCACTTCAGTTGAGAAATGCCATTGGGTACTGTAGTTCTAGATCTCCCATCTTACCCAGTTCCTCCTCAAATGATGGTGCTGTTCTAGATCCCAAATCATAACTAGCTCCTCCTACATTTACATTTTGGAATTTAGCAGACGCTCTTATCCGACTTACAAAAAGTGCATTTATACATGGTAAATTATGGTACTGTTCTAGATCGCCCATCTTAACCAGCTCCTCCTCAAATGATGGTACTGTTCTAGATCTGCCATCTTACCCATTTACCGTAATGATGGTGCTGTTCTAGATCTCAAATCTTAACCAGTTACTCTAATGATGGTACTGTTCTAGATCTCACATCTTAACCAGTTACTCTTAATGATGGTACTGTTCTAGATCTCACATCTTAACCAGCTCCTGCTCTAATGATGGTGCTGTTCTAGATCTCACATCTTACCCATTTACTGTAATGATGGTGATCTTTCCTAATGATCTCAAATCTTAACCAGTTGATGGTACTGTTTAATCTGCCATCTTACCCATTTATGTAATGTTCTAGATCTCAAATCTTCAGTTACTCATCTTAGACATCTTACCCAGTTACTCTTAATGGTGGCGCTGTTTTAGATCTCAAATCTTAACCAGTTCCTGCTCTAATGATGGTACTCTAGTTCTAGATCTCCCATCTTAACCAGCTCCTCCTCAAATGGTGGCGCTGTTCTAGATCTCCCATCTTACCCAGTTACTCTAATGATGGTGCTGTTCTAGACCTCAAATCTTAACCAGCTCCTGCTCTAATGATGGTACTCTAGTTCTAGACCTCCCATCTTACCCAGTTACTCTAATGATGGTACTCTAGTTCTAGATCTCCCATCTTACCCAGTTACTCTAATGATGGTGCTGTTCTAGATCTCCCCTGTGCTGAGCAGCGAGGTGCATAGCGTGCGAGCGGGCCGGCACCTTGCCGCCAAACTTAACATTCTGGTGCAGCAGCACTTCGATCTGGCCTCCACCACCATCACCAACATCCCAATGAAGGTAAACTCTGCCCCTCCTCTTCTGCCCCCACCCCTCCACTTCTGCCCCCCCTCCTGCTTCCTCTGCCCCCGCCCCTCCTCCTCTGTCCCACCCCCTCCTCTGCTGCCCTGCCCTCCTCCCCCCCATTCACCCAGGCCAAAAATTTGTTTTCTGTAGAGCTTTTAGCTTTGTATTTTTAAGACAAATGAAACGTGCATCATTAACTGAAAATAACCTTTGCATTACTTTGTTTTATACCGTGTTTTCTGTTTTGCTAGCCCACATTAAATGTCTCTGACCAGGTCAGTACATCTTAACCATACCAGACAGATGACAGAATCGAAAGGCTGCTGCTATGTGAACTTCCTCCCTCCCCCCCTGTCTGATGAGTGGTATAGCTGTGGCACGTGGCTGCTCCCTGTCTCACCCCTTTGTCCCACACTCTTTAATCTCTGTGATCCTGTGTGTCGTGTTGCGTCGTGATCGACGATCGTCCGCGTAGCTCCCCAACACCTGTCCTCTCTGTCCACTCCGTTCCTGTGTGCCAGTGAAGAGCCCCTCGTTACGCCGTTACGCAAAGGACAGACATGTTATAGAACAGGGTTTTTTTCCATTGAATTTGTTTACTGAGATTTTAGATTTTATTTTCTTCTACGTTTCATGTGGAGTAGTCAGCTATTACCTGGGGTGTACGAATGCAAAAGTAAATTCCAACAGAAGAGTCTGGTCTGGCTTGACAGTTATTTTTGCGGTGCACTCGTTAATTTGAATGTGAAATTGATTAAGTGTGAAAACTGACTGTAGTTCCTGTTCAGCAAATATGGCTGTTTTTAAAAGGAATTTGTTTAGTTTTTTTTGTATACACAACTTTGACTTTTAAAGTGAAAGACCCAATTTTTCCCAGTGTTTAAATAATGTAAATTGATAGTGAAAGGAAGCTCCAGCACTCATAACTCACTGGTGAACCACGCAGCCAAAATGCTGCCCTCATACATACATATAATGACATCACTCACATTTGAGATGACATCACGCACATATGATGACATCACTCACATTTGAGATGACATCACGCACATACGATGACATCACTCACCAACTGTCTGTTGGCTGTGTACAGGCCTCGAGGAGTCCGTATGTGGGCAGTATTTAGAGCCACTAGCGGGTTACATCAGTTGTTTAATTTCTGTTGAAGTTTTCCGTTTGGTAGTTAGCCAGAGAAGATGATGTACGAGAGCGTTTCAAGGGTTCAGCGTTGATCACACAACACACCATTGTTGTACTTCCAAGCCTGTGTTATGCCTACAGTAGCAAGAAGCTAGCAAATTTAATCCTGATGCAGGCAGGACTGAAACCACAAGACCATGAGTGAATGCTCTGATAGTTAACTGGAAACCGATATCTCACATTCAGAGACTGTTTTGATTTGAAAGTAGCGCGGCTGGTTACTTTTTCGCCACCATTTTGTTACGTGGTTGGACAGTTTCATCCTGCCTTAAAACGTTCAACATGGCATGAATGTGATGGTGATATTGACGGAGAAGTCATTGCTTATGCACTTTTTAACTTTATGTATGTTAACATCATTTAATATAATAATAATATCATTATTTATTTATTTATTTGCACGAATCAAATCCATTTTTTTTTTGTGAACATGCGTCTTCCATCTTGTCCATTATCTCTTTAATTGGTTTGGCTAGTTTTCAAGCAAGTCAGTCACTTTGCTTTAGTTTGTTGTGGTTTCTTGCGAAGGTTCGTAGCCTGTTGTTTTGAATTTAGGCTGTGTCTGCTCTGTTTCTGTTGAATTTAGACTGTGTCTGCTCTGTTTCTGAGTGTCTGTGTTGCCTTCATGTTCGTCGTGGTCATTTTCCTTTAGCGGAAAGCGTAGTCTGTGCCTTCTGTTTCTGTTTAGATTTTTGTCTTTGGTGAAAGGCCGAAGGTGTCTATGAATGTGTCTCCCTTGATGTACATTATGTTCTCATTGATCCCTGACCCCAGATCACCTCTACATTCATATTAATACATAACTCCCAAATCCAGATCACCCCTACATTCATATTAATACAAACTCCCTAATCCAGATTAACTCTACATTCATATTAATACATAACTCCCTAATCCAGATCACCTCTACATTCATATTAATACATAACTCCCTAATCCAGATTAACTCTACATTCATATTAATACATAACTCCCTAATCCAGATCACCTCTACATTCATATTAATACATAATTCCCTAATCCAGATTACCCCTACATTCATATTAATACATAACTCCCTAATCCAGATCACCTCTACATTCATATTAATACATAACTCCCTAATCCAGATTACCCCTACATTCATATTAATACAAACTCCTAATCCAGATCCAGATCCCTAATCCAGATTAACTCTACATTCATATTAATACATAACTCCCGAATCCAGATTAACTCTACATTCATATTAATACATAACTCCCGAATCCAGATTAACTCTACATTCATATTAATACATAACTCCCTAATCCAGATTAACTCTACATTCATATTAATACATAACTCCCTAATCCAGATCACCTCTACATTCATATTAATACATAACTCCCTAATCCAGATTAACTCTACATTCATATTAATACATAACTCCCTAATCCAGATCACCCCTACATTCATATTAATACATAACTCCCTAATCCAGATTAACTCTACATTCATATTAATACATAACCAGGGTCTGAAACTAGCACCCGACCACCTGCCAAATGAGGGTAGATTATGTCGGTGTTGGGTAAATGGAACCAATTTACCAGACACATTGTCGTGTAGAAATCAAGCTGCCAAAAAAATCCTGTTCACGCGGTTACAGCAATCACAGAATACAAGACTCCAATTCCCACAAATCCTTGCGTTCGTTAGGCTACTCTGATTGGACGTGTCTGCGGTCTGCTTTCGGCGCCAGTTGTAACACCTGCTCCAGTGGTATCGAGCGGTAACCTAACGTTAGCCTGTACGTTTGTGAAAATCATAGCCAAAATGATCTAACGTTAGTTAGCTGTCCAAATGATTTGACGATACATTGTTGGGGTAACAATGTGGAAAAGAGGAAGACTGATTTCAAGAAGAACCGAGGTTAAAAAGAAGTGAAAAACAACACGATTGTTCTAAGTTTTATGACAGATGTAGCTCTAACTTTGGTAGCCCTGCCTACGTTAAAGAAAAAAGACAAAATATTGTAATTACTGTTGTTTGTTCATTTAATTGCATTGTAAAATCTTTAGTCTTAAAATAAAGATTTTTTTTTTTCACAAAGCAAGCTCATGCGGTTCTCCGATTTTCATTTTCATATTGTGTGAAAAAATAATGTCTGGTAAAATGTCCAAGTGTCTGGTAAATTTTTTCATCTACCAGACACAGTGGCTGGTTCAACAAAAAGTTAGTTTCAGACCCTGCATAACTCCCTAATCCAGATCACCTCTACATTCATATTAATGCATAACTCCCTAATCCAGATCACCCCTACATTCATATTAATACATAACTCCATTAATCCAGACCTCCCTAATCCAGATTACCTCTACATTCATATTAATACTAACTCCCTAATCCAGATCACCTCTACATCCATATTAATACACAACTCCTATAAACCCACCACTATATTCACACTAAGACATCATTCCCTAATCCATATCATCTTTACTGTCTCATGAAGTGCTTAACCGCTTCATCATTATCAGTTTCATGTCTTCTCCTCCTCTCTGAAAAGATGTCTGCTCTGCTTTGCATTCCCATGACTGATAAACCTGTAATTCAGATCAGATCAGATCAGGTCAGGTCAGGTCAGGTCAGGTCAGGTCAGGTGACTTCAGCCGCTCACAGCTGCAGGTGAAGGTGTAGGGCAGTCCATTAACGAGAGAGAGTGGTTGAAATGGTGACGTGTCTGTTGAGTCAGAATGTAAAAACACTAGCATTTTGGTGTGTGTACCTCTGGACTGAGGTTGTCGAAGGTGTCGTAGTTGAAGGAGACATTTGCGTTCTTCCCTGACGACTGCTCTTTCTCGTGGTTTTCGTGCGAACGCCGTAGGGAAATTGATCTTTTCTTTTTCCCTTCCCCCCTTTTCTTTGAACGTGAAGGAAGAGCAGCACGCAAACACGTCGGCCAATTACGACGTGGAGCTGCTGCACCACAGAGAGGCACACATGGAGTTCATTAAGAGCGGTGAGTAAAACCCGTCTCTACCACACCGGCCCTGACCAGTGGCATTTGGCTGTCTGCCCCTAGCGGGAGGGGGAGGGTGAGCCGGCACGAGTTCGTTGAGGAGCAGGAAGGGCGTCCGTGGTCAGGTTCCGTCTCGGAGGAGGTGGATCTACCGGCCCGGGAAAAATTGTCTCGTTGCTAATTATAGAGGGTATAATTACCAACCAAATTGGGAGGAAAAAAAAAAAAAATATAAAAATAAAATAAAATAAAAAAGCGGTGAGTAAAATGTTGGTGCGTCTCTAAAGATAAGATCATAACAAGACCTGTGTGTGACGTGACTTCACACTTTTTTTTGTATACTGCTTTGTTTGGTTTGGTTTGTTTTGTTTGGCTCTGACTCAAACCCGCGTTCTGTTCTGTTTCCGCAGGGGACCTGCACCCGGCCGGGAGCACGAGCCGGGACAGCGGCCTGAAGGAGACGGTGACGTTGAAATGGTGCACGCCTCGCACCAACAGTGTCGGTACGAAGCAGCGCCGCCACGCCCACCCGCCCGCTACACCCGCCACGCGCTTGGGCCATTCATAATTCTGTGTTTCACGCTATAAAGGCCTGCTCCACACGCACTAATCACACGCTATAAAGGCCTGCTCCACACACTAATCACATGTTATAAAGGCCTGCTCCACACACTAATCACACGCTATAAAGGCCTGCTCCACACACTAATCACATGTTATAAAGGCCTGCTCCACACACTAATCACACGCTATAATCACATGTTATAAAGGCCTGTTCCACATGCTGTATCCACACACACAAATCACACACACTAATCACACGTTATAAAGGCCTGCTCCACACACACTAATCACACGTTATAAAGGCCTGCTTCACACACACTAATCACACGTTATAAAGGCCTGCTCACACTAATCACACTAATCACACGTTATAAAGGCCTGCTCCACACACACTAATCACACGTTATAGAGGCCTGCTCCACACACACTAATCACACGTTATAAAGGCCTGCTCCACACACACTAATCACACGCTATAAAGGCCTGCTCACACACACTAATCACACACACTAATCACACGCTATAAAGGCCTGCTCCACACACACTAATCACACGTTATAAAGGCCTGCTCCACACACACTAATCACACACACTAATCACACACTAATCAAAGCTATAAAGGCCCTCCCACACTCACACACACACACTAATCACACGCTATAAAGGCCTGCTCCACACACTAATCACACACACTAATCACACGCTATAAAGGCCTGCTCCACACACACTAATCACACACACTAATCACACACACTAATCACACACACTAATCACACGTTATAAAGGCCTGCTCCACACACTAATCACACACACTAATCACACTATAAAGGCCTGCTCCACACACACTAATCACACACACTAATCACACGCTATAAAGGCCTGCTCTAATCACACACACTAATCACACGTTATAAAGGCCTGCTCCACACACACTAATCACACGCTATAAAGGCCACACACTCACACACTAATCACACACTAATCACACGCTATAAAGGCCTGCTCCACACACACTAATCACACACACTAATCACACACACTAATCACACGCTATAAAGGCCTGCTCCACACACACTAATCACACGTTATAAAGGCCTGCACACACACTAATCACACGCTATAAAGGCCTGCTCCACACACACTAATCACACGCTATAAAGGCCTGCTCCACACACACTAATCACACACTAATCACACACACTAATCACACACTAATACAACACCACGTTATAAAGGCCTGCTCCACACACACTAATCACACGCTATAAACTAATCACACGCTATAAAGGCCTGCTCCACACACTAATCACACGTTATAAAGGCCTGCTCCACACACACACACAATCACACACACTAATCACACGCTATAAAGGCCTGCTCCACACACACTAATCACACACTATAAAGGCCTGCTCCACACACTAATCACACACACTAATCACACACTATAAAGGCCTGCTCCACACACACTAATCACACGTTATAAAGGCCTGCTCCACACACACTAATCACACACTATAAAGGCCTGCTCCACACACACTAATCACACGTTATAAAGGCCTGCTCCACACACACTAATCACACACACTAATCACACAGGCCTGCTCCACATGCACTAATCACACGCTATAAAGGCCTGCTCCACACACACTAATCACACACACTAATCACACACACTAATCACACGCTATAAAGGCCTGCTCCACACACACTAATCACACACACTAATCACACTAATCACACACGCTATAAAGGCCTGCTCCACACGCACTAATCACACTAATCACACACACTAATCACACGCTATAAAGGCCTGCTCCACACACACTAATCACACGCTATAAAGGCCTGCTCCACACACTAATCACACACTAATCACACGTTATAAAGGCCTGCTCCACACACACTAATCACACGTTATAAAGGCCTGCTCACACACTAATCACACGCTATAAAGGCCTGCTCACACACACTAATCACACACTAATCACATGTTATAAAGGCCTGCTCACACACACTAATCACACGTTATAAAGGCCTGTTCCACATGCTGTAATCACACGTTATAAAGGCCTGCTCCACACACTAATCACACACACTAATCACACGTTATAAAGGCCGTGTTCCTGTTCCAGAGCTACACTACTGCACCGGGGCGTACCGGATCTCACCGGTGGACGTGAACAGCCGGCCTTCTTCCTGTCTGACCAACTTCCTGCTGAACGGTGAGTTTGAGGCGCACAGATTGCCCCAGTGCAGGTCGGGTCAGTGGTGCTGTTTCAGAGGCCCGATGAAGCCCGTGTTACTTTATCACAGCAGTGGTGAAACACACATCCATGTAGCACTTTTGTTTGGATTATATAATATAATATATATATATATATATATATGCCTTTTATCTAAAGCGACTTACAGTAGTGAATGCATACATTTTTCAGTATATGTGGTCCCAATGGGAATCGAACCTACAACCTAAGCATTGTCAGTGCCACATTCTACCTACTGAGCCACACAGAACCACGCTCTACCTACTGAGCCACACAGAACCATGCTCTACCTACTGAGTACTTACTTTTTGACTTCATTCATACTGGTTTTCCAGTCATTTTGGGGTTAACCCTGTCACTATGGTTCAGTTGCATTTATTTACATACTGTACATATATATACACACACACACACACTCTCACACACACACACACACTCTTACTCACTCACTCACACACCCACTCACTCACACAACCACCCACTCACTCACACACTCACTCACACACACACACACTCACTCACTCACCACACACACTCACACTCTCACACACATACTCACACACACACATGCACACACTAATACGCCGATTCCCCTTGCAGGACGCTCTGTGTTGTTGGAGCAGCCTCGGAAGTCGGGGTCAAAGGTCATCAGTCACATGCTCAGCAGCCACGGAGGGGAGATCTTTCTGCACGTGCTCAATAGCACCCGCTCCACCCTGGAGGACCCGCCCTCCATCAGCGAAGGGTGTGGGGGCAGGGTGACCGACTACCGCATCACTGTGAGTCCCACTGCGACCGCAACATGACCACACCGCTCTCTAATGACCACTGTGACCGTCATCACACTGCGACCGCAACCACACTCTAACCGATCTAACTTCGGGATCGTGAGTGCTTGAAAAGTTACTTGGGAAACCTAGTAACTAAGACTTGTACTCCATCCCTCTGTCTCCACAGTGAGACCACCCCTCTTTATTTTTATTTATTTAACCAGGTTACTCTCGTTGAGATTAGAAATCTCTTTTTGAAGAGAGGCCTGGCCAAGAAAGCAGCAATAGATTACAGACACTACAAAAATGACAACATTTAACATAAAAGCAGACAAGCAACAATGTTCACAGTTTCACATCTGGTTACACAAGAGCAATCTAAATATGTGGTGCAACTAAGGGTCAAAGCATTTACAATTTTCACTTTCCTCCATAGCTTTTACCCCTTGCTTTGAAGTCACTTAGTGAGACGAGCTCCTGTAGGTTAAGCTCTTTCTGGAGCTCATTCCACGGCGTGAACTGGAATGCTTTTTTACCAAACTCTGTATGAGCCTTTGTGGTACAGACAGTAAAACACTGTTTTGTAGGCCTCCTGTGTGGTCTAGCGGTAAGAGCGTGGTCCAGCGACCGGGGTTCGATTCCACCGGCCGCGCCAGTTCCGTCTCGATATGAGCTCGGTGCGTATAGGAGTGGTCCTGTGCATCAGTGACAGGCTTCGGCCTAGGCGGGCACTGGCTCGGAGGAGGCAGTACAGCGCTCACTACTGGCCAGACCACGGCAACGAGTTCTTATACGAGGGGGGGGGGGATGATTGGCACGAAAAAAGAGAGCGAGGGAATTGGATACTAAAAAGGGTGAAAAGAGCAAAAATAATAAAGAAACACTTTTTTTGTGATCGAAGCTGGTAGTGTCAGTGTTTTACCTCTGTCTCCACAGTGAGACCCGACTCACAATCCGTCTCCCGTGTCTCACAGGACTTTGGGGAGCTGATGAGGGAGAACCGTCTGACCCCCTTCCCAGAAGCCCCTGGGGCCGCGGGCTCTGTGAAGGCCCCCTCTGATAGGGCGAAGGACCAGCTGGAGCGCCACACCCGCTATTGGCCCATGATCATCTCCCAGACCACCATCTTCAACATGCAGGCGGTGAGTCTCTCTGTCGCCCCCTGGCCGTCAGTGCGGGCATTACACTGGACTGCGGCAGCCCTGCTGTAGGCATTCGTGCCACTGAGGATCCTGTGGTGTGCCCCCTTCTCAGGAGTCGCAGTGTGATTTCTCATGTCAGTTACTTTCCAACAGAGTGCCCACGTCCTGTAGGAAGACGTAAGACCTACAGTAAGAAGTGGTAATAAATGACCGACAGATATCGCCATGATGGTAACAAAACATAGTGTTAGCTGGTCAAATCACTGCATGAACTAGTGACTGAAAGTGATTGATCTAATGATTCTGATCTAATTGATCATCTAATTTGTTGTCTTATTGGTACATTGTAATTTACAAGTGTGTGTGAATGTGTGAGTGTTGGGGGGACAATGAGATTATAATAAATGGATAAATCTACACCTTACGTGGCTTCCGCAACAACAAATTAGATGATTATCAAATGAATATCACTTTCAGTCACTCATGTCTGTCATGCAGTGGTTTGACAACTAGCTAATATTATATCGGGAAATCGTTGAAGAAACTCGAGAATTGTGCAATTTACAAATCAAGTAACCTGTGTATTATGCAGAAATTTCCCACGTTTATAACAAACCAAATGTCATGAAAATTGGTTGAGAATTAAGCGAGTTACAGTAGATTTAATCAGGGGAAGTCTGCATCTCTTGCGTCTGCAAACACATGCGTTTGTTTAGACGCAGATCTTGCCCACGCCAATATGGCGGCCGTGCAGACGCATCTGAACAGGGTGAATGAGGCATCTACGTTTTTATATCTATGGTCGTATCGCTGCAACGTACAGCAGCAGCCAATGCGGTGTCTACGTTTTTTATGTCTATGGTTCCTTTGGCCAATCGGATCGTGTGATGTAGGTGGTTCCTTTGGCCAATCGGATTGTGTGATGTAGGTGGTTCCTTTGGCCAATCGGATCGTGTGATGTAGGTGGTTCCTTTGGCCAATCGGATCGTGTGATGTAGGTGGTTCCTTTGGCCAATCGGATCGTGTGATGTAGGTGGTTCCTTTGGCCAATCGGATCGTGTGATATAGGTGGTTCCTTTGGCCAATCGGATTGTGTGATGTAGGTGGTTCCTTTGGCCAATCGGATTGTGTGATGTAGGTGGTTCCTTTGGCCAATCGGATTGTGTGATGTAGGTGGTTCCTTTGGCCAATCGGATTGTGTGATGTAGGTGGTTCTTTTGGCCAATCGGATTGTGTGATGTAGGTGGTTCCTTTGGCCAATCGGATCGTGTGATGTAGGTGGTTCCTTTGGCAAATCTGATCGTGGTTCCTTTGGCCAATCGGATTGTGTGATGTAGGTGGTTCCTTTGGCCAATCTGATCGTGAAGGAGAGTTTGACTGAGGACGATGTGCTGACGTGCCAGAAGACCGTTTATAACCTGGTGGACATGGAGAGGAAGAGCGACCCGCTTCCTGTGTCCACCGTGGGAACCAGAGGCAAGGGCCCCAAAAGGTCTGTGTGTGATTTTAATAGTGTCATAAAACAAGGTCAATATCATAGTGTAGTGTTGGTGTGCTTCTATTGTGTGAAATCTCTATGGTAGGTTGTATTACAGTATAGTATTCAGGGTTCCCACGTGTTGTGGAAAAACCTTGAAAATTATTCTGTCATGGTAATTTCTGATTCCATGTAATGTTATATAGTTTTGTCATCTTCTCCGATAACATTACCGTGCAAAATGTCTGTTCCCCTGTCACCGTTGTTGCCACCTGCCACAGCTGTTCTCACACACACACACACACACACACAATTTGAAACAAAAATGTAAAGTCCATTTTTGCTTCAGTTGCAAAAAAAGAAAATAATTGAAAACCTTAAAAATGTAATGGAAAATGGAAATGTGAAAACCCGAGTATTATAACATATCTGATATTAATATAAGAGTTGGTCAGTTTAGTACTAGTATTATAGTAGCGTTTGTATTTTATGGTGATGTTGTGAGAGCTCCTGTGTTTGTGGTCCTATTATAGTTTGCTAGGGGTGTAACGGTACACAACAATCACAGTTCGGTACGCACCTTGGTTTTGAAGTCACGGTTCGATATGTTTTCGGTACAGCGAGGGGGGGAAAAATAAATGCAAAACTCAGAATTGGTTTCCATTTATTATGAACTTTGTAAACAGTGGTTAATTGGCCATAATTTACTGAACAAAGTAAGGCACATCTTTCTTCTTAAATAAAAAAAAAATGTCCGTCAATACTGCTGCAACCACAGGAAAAAAAAAAGTTCCACATGTGCGTTAGTGGTTAAAGCAAGATTGCATTCATGTGGTTCACAGCGCGTACCGAACTGAAAGTCCTGTAGTGAACGGTTCTGTACTAAAACATGTACCGTTATACCCCTATAGTTTCATATTATAATATGTGATTGTGTGAGCCCTCTGAGTTGGTTATAGTGTTGTAGTATTTGACGGTGGTTGTGTGTGAGGTCCTGTGGTCATATTATATTATATTATAGTTTAGTATTATAATATGTGATTGTGTGGGTTGGTTATGGTGTTGTAGTATTTGACGGTGGTTGTGTGTTTCAGGGACGAGCAGTACCGCAGCATGTGGAATGAGCTGGAGACTCTGGTGCGCACACACGTGGGGGGAGGGGAGAGACACGCCCGCGTGCTCGAGTGTGTCACAGCCTGCCGCAGCCGCCCCCCCGAGGAGGAGGAGCGCAAGAAGAGGGGGAGGAAGAGGGAGGACAAGGAGGACAAGTCTGAGAGGAACGGCAAAGAGCCGGAGGCAGAGAAGAGCTGGCAGGAGACAGAGAGGTGGGAGCATGTGAAAAGACACGCAAAACACACAACAACACACACACACACACACACACACACACACACACACATACACATAACACATCTACACACATAACACATCTACACACACACACACACAACACATCTACACACACACGCAAAACATCTACACACACACAACACACATAACACATCTACACACACACACACACATAACACATAACGCATCGACACACACACACACAAAACATCTACACACATAATACATCTACACACACACACACACACACACACATATAACACATCTACACACACACACACACATATAACACATCTACACATATAACACACAAAACATCTACACACATCTACACTAGGGCTGTCCCCAACTAAAACGAATCTTGGTCGACCAACAGTCGTCCGTTTTTTCCGATTGGTCGAAACTTTAAAAAATATATATGACGCCCTATTTGTTTTAATAAATACAACTATATGCACACTGCGCTTGTCTCATGTTTTATAACTTTCTTAAGTGAATGACACAAATGAGTAACAATAGGCTAATGACTTTATGGAGCTGGAGTTCAAGATTATCTGAAAGAAAAAACTTTAAAAACTCAGTTCTGAGCCTCTTCATGCTGCTCTTGCAGATTCTGCCATTGCGCTTGTGAAGTTGCGGTTTGGCCACATAATAGGCTGACACTTTTATTTGACCGCAACCATAACACATTCTAATGCGTAAGCTATGTTTTATTTAATTAACCAGGTTGGTCTTATTGGGATTTAAAATCTATTTAGCAAAAAATAGGCTAACAAACGAATGATCACACATAGCCTAATGTCTTCAATTGTAGCCTAAAGCTGAACATAAAGTGGCTATAGCCTATCGAAAATAACGGAGACCATCCGATGGCCTACTTCCCCAGTCGTTTCATGTTATGGCACAGGAACACTTGCTTGTCCACATTTTTTGGCAAAATAGTTTACATTTATCATTACATCCTCCGCGACTAAAACGAAATGCTGCCATACTCCAGATTTTTTCTTTGACATTATGTTCTTAGGTTATATTGAAATTAGTAGTTAAAGTATCTATATCTTAACTGTAGGCAAATCTTAGGCTACAATTAAAATGCACATTTGCGTGCATTTTAAAACAAGAAGGATACAATATAGGCTATATGAAAGGGGGTGTTACACATGTTAGTTATATAATATATATATATATAAATATGTATAAATATATAAACCATACAATTAGCAAAACACATTTATTATAAAATGTTACTTTTATTAGTTTTGCAGAATTATTCACAACATTACTATTACCTTAACTGCCTAATATAATTTAAAGAGAACATATAGTCCTAGCTATGTTAAGAGTGAAGGACTGTCACTACCATACCCGCAGCATCCAGAATGGATTATTCTACTGACAAGGGCGCCAAACTGTGGCGCGAATCTAGGTGTCTCATGCTGCGTGGATAATTTTTTTTATTATTAAATTTTTTTCGCGTGACTGCTCGACCAAAATAAATCTTGATCGACAAAACAATCGACCAGTCGACTAAATGGGGTCAGCCCTAATCTACACACACACACAACACATCTAAACACACATATAACACATCTACGCACACACACATATAATACATCTACACACACACAACACATCTACACACACTCACACGACACATCTACATACACACACACACACACACACACACACATCTACACACACACACACACACACACACATAAAACATGCTTTTGTTAATGGATGTGTAAAGATGCCAAATGTTTCTAAGGCGTGCGTGCGTGTGTGTGTGTGTGTGTGTCTACATGTATGTACATGTGCGTTCATACGTTGTGTGTGTGTGTGCAGGCTTAAGGGTGTGCTGGAGCGTGAGAAGGAGGAGCTTGCGGAGTCAGAAGTCATCAAGGATTCCCCAGATTCCCCAGAGCCCCTCAATAAGAAGCCCCGCCTCTCTGTGGAGGAGGCTCCGCCCCCAGAGAAATCCAGAGGTACTTCCTGCCAAAACCCAAAAAAGCCTGTCACACAAACCCAATCACTCATTCAGGATAAACGTACACACCCATCCTTCCAAAAACTGAGCCTGTCACACAAACCCAATCACTCATTCAGGATAAACGTACACACCCATCCTGCCAAAAACTGAGCCTGTCACACAGATCCAATCACTCATTCAGGATAAACGTACACACCCATCCTGCCAAAAACTGAGCCTGTCACACAAACCCAATCACTCATTCAGGATAAACGTACACACCCATCCTGCCAAAAACTGAGCCTGTCACACAAACCCAATCACTCATTCAGGATAAACGTACACACCCATCCTGCCAAAAACTGAGCCTGTCACACAGATCAAATCACTCATTCAGGATAAACGTACACACCCATCCTGCCAAAAACTGAGCCTGTCACACAAACCCAATCACTCATTCAGGATAAACGTACACACCCATCCTGCCAAAAACTGAGCCTGTCACACAGATCCAATCACTCATTCAGGATAAGCATACACACCCAGCCTGCCAAAAACTGCCCCTGTCACACAAATCCTATCCACCATTGAGGATAAAATGTACAGACTGGGCCTCTTTTCAGAGAATGAGAATCATGGTGCTCTGGGCCTGGTGACTGCCATGACACTGTTACCCAGTTGGCCAATGAGGATTGGACTCCTCGTTATGGTAGTAACTGTAAACACGAGCTTCCCATTAGGAAAAACCGCATAGTGACATCACCATCACAGAACTTGTTGACAACAACAAATATGGAGGCGACACAGGGGAATAACGTTACTGTAGTAAAAAGTAATAAAACAACACGAATAACAGTGTCCTTTAATCTTTTAAAGTATCTTTTAAACATCATATTTTAGTAGACAAAACATGTTATCAATAATAGTATTGATTAACGTTACTGAGCCATGATAACCTTAACGTTAATTAACGTCACTAATGTGAAACCAAAGAGGGTTGATATGTCTTTATTGGGAACCTTCAACAGATCTGCAGCTCATGTTAACTAGTCTGATTTGTCAAATATATGATTTATTATCATTATTATCATTATTTTTGACCTGGTTCGTCTCCTCTATTCCTCGATGTCCTCCAGAAGGAGATAGTATCGATTCATTGTGAAAAACCGCACTGTCAATATCACCAGCATTATGCACAGTTTATGAAACACCTCCATCTTGATGCTGTGCAAACATCCTCACGAGTTCAGCGCGTGAACCTTGCACACCAACACTCACGAGCCGTTGCTATGAGTAAACAGGTCGTTGCTACGCTCCTTCCTACGTGGCATGAACGCAGCATAAATTGTGAAATAACCTCCCAATGGATGACGGGGTACTTCAGAGCAGTGCAGCTTGGGAAATGTAGTGCACAGTATAACTGAAAGCAGAGTTAATCCTGTGTCATTGTATAAATCTGAACAGACAAGCTTTTTCCTGGTCACATTAATGATTGCAGTTGACTTGTAGGTAAGACTTGCTGGTTTTATAACTTGTAATTGCTTTGCTGAGCAGCAGCCAAGATAAATGTAACTGGAGATCAAGGTCGACAACTCCAAGCTGATCCTCACAGCAAAGCAAATCATTTCCAGGACTGTCACCAGCAGACCTGGCCTCCGTTACATTTCTGTACTCAATTAGATTTAGAATTATGCTGGTAATGTGTGTGGTCACTGTAATGACATGGGAGGATTAACGATTAACTGCATGAAATGGGAAAACAGAAGCGGCTAACATTGGCACATTATAAATGCCCTTGTAATTGATTGATCCGAGTGGTGCGTCACACAGATTGCCTTGTGGGTAATCCTGCCTCCTGTCCCTTTAGGTCCCGTGTCGCTGCTGACACTGTGGACAAACAGGGTCAACACCGTCAACTCCAGGAAGCATCAGGAGTTTGCGGGGCGGATCAACTCCGTCAACAACAGAACCGAGCTGTACCAGCACCTCAACGATGAGAACGGGTCGGTGCTTCACGCTGCTCAGAGGAAACGGACATGTTTAGACTCCATCCTCAACTTCTTCCATGTAGAATTAGGTTGTTTTTTTCTTTTTCTTTTTCCTGCTCTTTTCTCCCCGTTTTTCTCCCCATTTTTAGTAACCAGTTATACCCTCCTTTTTCACATCAATTATCCGACTCCCTCATATATCTTACGAGTTTGCTGCCGTAGTCCTGATACCGGCAGTGACATGCGGCTGGGTTCCGCCTCCTCCGGCAGCCAATTGCTGACTCCTAGTGGCACTCCTGACCAGAGCCGATATTGGCGCCGGTGGAATCAAACCCTGGTCGCAGTGGCCAGCGGTGAACGTTGTAACCTCTAGACCACCCGGGAGGCCCTAATGTAGAATTATTTATTACAGTTCTCAGTACATTTACATTTTTGGCATTTAACAGATGCTCTTATCCAGAATAACTTATAAGATGTGTCATTTATGCATGGTAGAATTAATCATAATAATAATTTATGCATTTGGTAGAAGTTAATCATACACATGGCCCCAGTGGGATTGGTATTACCACCACCAACCAGAAACAAAATGGGTTTATCTCTATAAAAGTATAGCTACTGTGTGTTTGGGCCAGAGTTGTGCACTTGAGTCACAATTTTGATGACTTCAGACTTGACTTGCAAAAAATAAATGTCTTGCATGTCTATGACTTGGGACTAGACTTGGACTTGAGCTGGATGACTCGAGAGACTTGTTTTGAATGTGACTTGAGGACTTGACACCTGAAATTTGGGATGTATGACTTGACCTGAACATGGTGACTTGGAACTTTACTTGAGACTTGGGACTTACTGGAAACTTGAAGGTTAATATTTGAGACTTACTTATGACTTGCATAACAGTGACTTGGTCACAACTCTGGTGTTAACATATATTAAAAGTAAAACCATACCAAGTACTTGTGAATTTAGATAGGAACCACTTTCAATATAAATGCACATTGTATGGGTGGTGATTTATTTACTAACCTCATTAATGTATGACTGTCTGATTACTTATGACTTACATAACAGTGACTTGGTCACAACTCTGGTTTGGGCCGTTATGGTGGCTGTAAGTTAACGGATGTGATTCTTTGTCCTTTTCAGAATGGAGACTCACGAGAACGGGAAGGGCAACAGATGATTTGCCTGCTCTCCCCCAGAACCGTCTTTCGTTCGACGCCATCGCTGGGAAAACTGCCTCGCTATAATTGTACAGGAAAATATTTTACTATGAAATGAGTGTTGTAGGACACTTCTCCCTCCCTTACTTTTTATCTTTATGTACTATACAGAGTTTGTGTGTCAGGAAGACGGAACACTAGCTTTTTAAAGTTTTTTACAAGCTTACGTTTATACTGATGAGTTTCGATATTCTGAGAAGAAATAAAAAGTGGTGTCTGTGGCTGTCCGTGTTTTCTGTGTGCTCTTTCGTCCCTTCCCTGTGATGTCCCCTCCTGTCCTGTGTGTCACCGGGACTGATGACAACTTGTACAAACAACTACAGTGCAACACTATTTGAGGCTTTGAATGTTGTCAAGGAGACTGCATTTCCTTCACCCTCTGGTGGTGGATAATGGAGGTGCAGCACATTCGTCTGTTCATCAAAGTTAATCAAAGGCTTTGAATTTGGGAGGTCTCCCATCTAGACATTTACAGTATGCACCAGTTTTTCCTCTATGTGCAACTTATTCTATAACGAAAAATGGCATGTTATCAAGGTGCTATTTGTTTCCCCAAAGCGGAACTACTTTTACAAGCCAGCAATACTCATCACTCACTGTGTGTACACAGATCCAGTGTGTGGTTACATCTGTCAATATATGCCATTTAGCAGACACTTTTATTCAAAGCGACTTACAGTAGTGAATGCATACATTTTTCAGTATATGTGGTCCCAGTGGGGATTGAACCCACAACCTAAGCATTGCCAACGCCATGCTGTACCTACTGAGCTACACAGAACCGTCAACAGAACAGAACAGCATGCATCTGCTTAGTGAATTTCAGCGAGGAGACAAAACACCAACTTTCTTTAAAGATTTTGTTACAGATTTTTTCCCAATTTAGTAGCTAATTACACCCTCTCTTTTCATGTCAATCCCCCCTCGTATTGTGAGTTCGCTGCTGTAGTCCTGAGACCGGCAGTGACAAAGGCGATGTACCACCTCCTCCGAGCTGGCATTGCCACCCACTAGTGGCACTCCCGGCCAGAGCCGACACTGGAGTGGCTGGTGGAATCGAACCCCGCTTGCAATGGCCAATGTCGAACGTTGTGACCGCTAGACCACCAGGGAGGCTGCATGTTTTTCACCGGCATTTCCGCACCAAACCAGGAAGAAAAATCTCCAGTTTTGCTGGCCCTTTGATTGGCCTGTTCCATTTTATTTCAGTGGTGCTGTGAAAAGTCTAGGACTCGGGAATGTAAATGGCCCTCAAACTCTGGGTGGTTAGGGGCTGCGGAAAGCGTAGCTCTCTAATACACCGTATTTTGGCTGCTCCGATACTGGGTGCACGGTTCGAAACCCGTCTCTACCAGACCAGCCCAGGTTGTCTGCCCCGATCGGGGCGGCGTTTGGCTGTCCGTCCCAAGGGAACAGGGAAGGATGAGCCGGCTCGGGTCTGCGGTGAAGCACGTAAGGGAGTCTCCAGAACGTGGGTGGGCGAATTCCATCTTGAATGAAGCGGAGTTCGCTGCCCTCTGAGAATGAGCTTGCCTCGTAGAGACGAGCGGCGGACTAGTGTGGTGAGGGTAAGCTAAACAATTTTTACAAAATAATTAAAAACTGGATGGTTTGTTGAGCACCTTGGGGTATCGATATTGGTCTCTTCGTCATCCACTGTGGTTTCTTCTAGTTTTTGCTGCGACAAGATCCCACGCACTGCAGCACAAACGTTGATCCTCAGTGGGCGTCACGAGAGGGAGTCTGCATCTCTGTCTCACATTCAGCCGTCAGAACCAGCGCCCCCTCGCTCCAGAACTAGCCGAGGTATAAATATATTTCATAATTGTTCAGTGAACTGCCCTTTTGCTCTTAAATGGTAGATTTAAGCATTTGTTAATACTGTATATGAAGTAATGGACATTCTCATTTATGTGGTTTATATTGGCTGGCAATGTCAAGCTTTTATGACCCTGAATAATGTTTTAATTGGCTGTTGTAAGGAGGTAACTGGATTTTAAGCCCCCAAGTGGATACATTTGCCCAATTACATTTTGAACGTTTAGTCGACGGATGTAAAATCAAGATTCCTGCCAATCCTGGAGAGCTGCATTGTTAGTAAGTGACTATATCATGAAAAGTTTGGACCCACTGTTTCTTCATCATTTTTACTGGACCAGATCTTCCCAAAGATCACAGAGTGATCCAAAGAGAGATGGAGGCCCAATTGGAATGCATTCTTCGAGGTCCAGGTTAGAGTCGCCCTGCTTTTAGTTTAGTTTAGTTTATTTGACATTTCACTTTAAAAAAAAAAGACTTTAAAGTCTGTATTTGCTGTCAGGAGTTTTGTGTGGCTTGTCTTCGTAGTTGTGGCTGTTGGGAGAGTAGGGCGGAGGAAGCTGATAGGGTGGAGGAGGCTGGGTGGGCACGCCTCTCTGCTGACGGTTTGTGTGGGCGGGAGTCATGGCGACGGGCACTTCCTGCGGCAAGGGGGTCAGGTTGAACCACAGCCGGAGCGGAGGTGGGGGCACCTCGTCCTGAAACAGTGGGGGCAGCCTTGGCTTCAGGGCCCGCCGCTCGGGGGGGCGAGTGGGGTACACCTGGGACGGGCGCAGAGACAGCGTCCTGCACCGCTTACAGGAGCGCAGGAGGGCCAGCGTCAGGACGGCGAGCAGGAACACGCCGCAGACGACGAGCAGGGCGATCAGAAGCCCGGCAGTCCAGGGGTAGAGGTCTGACCGCGAGGGAGGGAGGACGGTGGGGGCAGGAGTGGGAGTACTGGGGAGACAGACCCCCCCGAACGTCAGCTCCCCCACCTCTGTGATGGGGAATTCGGGGAGCATAGCCTCGCTGAAGGCCGGGTCGACTCGCCCATCCTCGGTCCTCATCCTCGCCCACACGCTCTGGATCTGGCGCTCCGGACACCGGCCCTCCGCCCTGCTGCCAGGCCGGCACAACGTGACATTGTACCAGACCACTACGGTGGAGCCAGCGTCCAGCGAGAGCAGGGCCAGGTTGTCGCTGGAGTCGTTGAAGAAGCGGGCCAGCTTCTCCAGAAACCGCTGGATCCGGCGTCGCTCGCGGAGGAAGGAGTGCAGGCTGTTCCGGGCGGTGAGGGTGAAGGCGTGGCAGGGCTCGCGGGGGGCGCGGCTGAGCTCGATGACGAACGGGAGCCGGGCGGTGAGGCCGGCGCTGTCCCGGGCCACAAGGAGCAGCTGCTGGGGGAGAACCGCAGGTCCGAGTCGAGCGGCACTCCGTGGAGCAGCCGGAGATCCTGGTCCAGC
This sequence comes from Aldrovandia affinis, assembly GCA_029706075.1. Lineage (NCBI taxonomy): Eukaryota > Metazoa > Chordata > Actinopteri > Notacanthiformes > Halosauridae > Aldrovandia > Aldrovandia affinis. The sequence continues at coordinate 4,874,812 of JAINUG010000023.1, forward strand.
CCGACCCAGGACCCGGGACCCGAGGGAGATCCGTCCACAAGGGAGAGCTCCAGAGTGAGCTGGTTTGCCTTCCCGGCCTCTGGGTCCGAGAAGGTTCTGGAAGGTATGAAGAAGCGGAACGGGAACCCGACGGTGGCCTGCAGAGCTGGGATGGGCTGCAGGACTGTGGGGGGGAGGTTAGACGGCCCTAAAATGAGGCCATACTGTTATATATATATATATATTTATATTTTTTTTTTTTCTATTTTATTTTTACTGCAGATTTTTTTTCCCATTAAATTTTTTTTTTTTTTTTTTTTTGCATGCAATTATACCCTCCTGCTTCCCTTCCCCCTCCCTGGGGCAGATGGCCAATTGCCACCCCCTAGTGGAATCGAACCCCGGTCGCAGTGGTCCGCATTGAACGTTGTAACCCCTGGACCAATGATTCCAATGATAGGTTTGTAATGCCACAAAGACTGAACAGGAACAATCAAAAGACTCTGGACGTGTTCGATTTTTTTGAGCTGTTTAAAAAATATTTGACATTCATAAACTCATTTTTTGCATAAAGACATTCCTTTAAAAGACTTTTTCCCCTTTTTTAAATCTTTTCAATATTTGACAGGACAAATTCTGCAGCTTGGCACTGATGAAGGCTTAGGCCAAAACATCTATGTTTCTGCCTTCTGTGCATGTCAGATATCAAGTGTCAATGCCAGGAGTGGACCTCAATAATATCCTTATGCAAAAAGAAGAGTAAAGTATGAAGGTCAATACATTGACAATAACTAAAAACTGGAAAAAATGGCTTTGAAATGCAACCATCAATTATTTCTCAACAAAGCATACTTCTGATGCAATGTTCTATCAGCAAAAAAGTAATCTGCACAGAATTTAAATGTTTATTTTTAAAAAAAGAAAGAAAAAAAAAGATTTTTCTCCCAATTTGGTTGCCAATTATACCCTCTATTGATTTAAATTCATCCTCCCCCATCCTCCTTCCGCTACTCGACGAACTCGTGCCAGCAGGGCAGACAGCCAAATGCCGCCCCAATTGGGGCTAATGACCTGGGCCGGTCTGGCCTTGAACCGCATCCCTGATAGGCAGCTCACACTCATTCCAGACCAGCCAAAGTACAGGTGCACTAGAGCATTTAAATGGTCAAGCTGGATTAGTCTTATTTTACTCTATAATCATTACAACAATTAACATTGCATTGGCTGTACTGTTGCATGCATGAAAAGTCGAAAGTATTGTAGCCATGTTAGGATTCTTAGACTTATTACCTGGGGATGTTGTTGAAGACGAAGTTTGCTGGGTCATAGACTGCTTCATCAATGATTCAAGGAATCTGGTTATTCCTCTTGTCTGTGCCCAGGGGGGAGGAGTCTCAGTGGGCCAGAGAGGGGGCGGAGTCTCAATGGGGAGGAGTCTCTGTGTGCCAGAGAGGGGGCAGAGTTTCAGTGGGCTGGAGAGGGGAGGATTCTCAGAGAGGGGGAGGAGTCTCTGTGTGCCAGAGAGGGGGCAGAGTTTCAGTGGGCCGGAGAGGGGGAGGAGTCTCAGTGGGACCACTAAAGAGACCTGATCACTGAGAGTGTACTGAGTGCCAGGCTGGTATGCAGTGGTATGTTCAAGCGATACTGGTGTGTTGAATTGAGTCATAGCCTGAGTAAAGGGCAGAACACCACTTGGTGACATTTCTGCAGGGGAAGCAATGAAGCCAATCCCCAAGGAACCAGCAGTCGATTGTTCATTGTAGGAGACGCTCAAGAGTGGCTCTGGAGAAAAGTGGCGCTCTGTTTGTAAGGAAGCGAGCAGGGAGAACAGTAACGCACTCAAGGTTGTTTGAGTGTCTGCTTCCGTTGTAGTCGTAGGAGTGAGATCAAATGTCAGGAGGTCGTTAGGGGACTGTAATAGAGAGGGCTCAGATGTCTGGGATGGCACATGCACTACACTTAGCAGCGTTGAAACTGGGGCGAGAGGTTCACCCATGGTCACGGCTTCTGTGAGACTTCCCTCTGAATACGGTCGTACCGCCATAACATGAGATATGTCGGACATTAAGCTAAGAGACTCAGAAGGACAGTACCACATGTAATCTCCTGATGTTTCCACCAGAGTGAGCCAAGCTAACGATGAAGTGACACCACTCCCCTCGATCTCTAGAACGTCCCTGGTTGTTGCGCTGATGGAGAAAGGATAGGAGGGCTCTAAACTCTGAGGGCGGGAAGTTAACGGGAAAGAAAATTCCACCGTTGAAGGTATTGGGTCTTCTGTTGCTGTTGGCAACCAGATCTGTGGCGTAGCTGATGGAGAGAGGTGTGCTGTCATGAAGAGGGGGTGTGGTGTAAATATGGATGTTGTGAGTGAGGGCGCCTCTGTGATGGACGGTTCCAGTGACTGCTGGGCTCTCCCCAAACTGGACCCTGTATACCCTGAATGTGACAGCCATGGGGGCTGGGTATCTCCTCTGGAACCCGTTGGACGTGGATCAGGTGTGTCGCGCTCAGGCGAGGGTGGGGTCGTACCGTGGGGCATCTCTGGAGTTATGTTCATGTCTCCTGTCACAAGAGTGCTTGCAACAGGCCTGCGGTGCAGAGTGGAGAGTAGTGTAGTCTCTGAAATGTTGTTATCTGACCACGCTGGACTCGTTGCTGCTTGTTTTGTGCTTCCTGTTACTAAATTTGGCGTTGCTTCCTTCAAAGAGCTGGGAGTAGTTTGCTCAAACTGTAAAAAAACTGTCACTGAGCTTGAATAAGAAGTGAAAGAGCTTCTTGGTTTAGATGGAGGAGTCATTATAAAGTTCTCCAGTTCCATCTGTGAGGTCATAGGACCCTGCAGCTGAACTTGTGAGGTCATAGTAATAAATGTTTTGATTCTAGACCATGGTGATGAGGTCATAGAGGCCTGTAGATCAAACCTTGAAGATGACCTCATAGAAGACTCCAGGAGAGAGTGTGAGGTCACGGAGGTCTCCAGTTCTATCAGTGGTGATGATGTCATAGAAGACTCCAGGAGAGAGTGTGGGGTTACAGAGGTCTGCTGAGGTCCAATCTGTGGAGAGCCAGTCACGAAACCGGTCAGTTCTGATTGGCCAGATGGTGTTGGGAGCAGAGATGAACGAGATGGTGGAGCGTGTTTGAGAGACTCTAAGGCTGTGTGCTGCACATTCAGGTTCGATCTGACAGGTGGGTCCTTACCTGGGTGACAGAAACAGGGACCCATGTTAGCATCAACAACAACCTGAGCTGAACTTCCATTCATTCATTCATTCATTCATTATCTAACCCGCTTATTCCTGGTCAGGGTCACGGGGGGGCTCGAGCCTATCCCAGCATGCATTGGGCGAGAGGCAGGGAATACACCCTGGACAGGTCGCCAATCCATTGCAGGGCACATACACCATTCACTCACACACTCATACCTACAGGCAATTTAGACTCTCCAATTAGCCTAAATGTCTTTGGACTGTGGGAGGAAACCGGAGTAACCGGAGGAAACCCACACGGACACGGGGAGAACATGCAAATTCCACACAGAAAGACCCCGGCCAGGATTCGAACCTGGAACCTTCTTGCTGTGCGGTGACAGTGCTATCCACTATGCCGTCCTCTGGGCTGAACTGTGAAACAATAACAATAATGTGACTTCAAAGGTGGTGTAATTACAGACCACAGAAACAACGTACCACTGCTCCCTGCAAGTGATGTAGCCACAGGATTGGTCATATCGGAAAGACTATGCATGAAGGGAGGATCAGCTGTTAAACCTGACAGAAGAGTTATGCTGGAGTCACTGGGAGAGTGCATTAACACTGTTGGTAAAATACTGTCCATAGGGTCCATAGTCCTTTCAGTAGAGACACCAGGGCTAGGCTGCTGTGGGTGTCCCGCCCTAGTCAACAAAGATAGTGTAGTCAAAGACCTTAATGCTGCTGTAGAACTCAGAGGAGAAGTTTGGGATTCTACATCTAAGCTTAACAATATTTTCAAATGAGTTGAGAAGACCTTTGTGGTCAGTCCATTTAACACCCATGGTACAGATGTTTCTTCCTGGGGATGTTGTATGTAGACCAGCTGAACTTTTGATCAGCAGTGATGGTTGATGTAGGCAGAAGTATCAATCTGGATTTAGGAAGGAGTTGGGAAAGTTCAGATTTCTGTGTTGAGGTTTCCAGTGGTTCTATGAAGTTTGTAGCGGTGGTCTGCTCTGGTGAAGTTGGTGTGTGTGGCTCCAAATCTGCCTTTGACATCAACATATTATGTGGGCCTTTTGTGTGACAGTCATCTGTTGTTGGTACAATCAATGGATTGAACGTCCTTGTTGAAAATAAATCTTGAGGCAAATTTCTGCTTGTGTGCATAGACTCGTCAGGATAGAGTTGTGTGGTGTGATATCTAGCAGGTGTTTGCAGGTCCATGATGCTGGAACTATAATGAATTGTGTGGGTTGGTAGCATTGGAAAGAATGTGATTGAAGTGATTCTCTTTGAGCTTTCAGCTACGATTTGGGATGGGACTGATTGGCTTCGGTCTAACAGCACATCGACCGGCCGTGTTCTTCTGATAACATCCGGTTGGGCTTTTGCAGGAGTCTTTGGGTCGTTGGCTAAATGCTCAGTTGTATGTAGAGGTGAAAGAGTGTGGTGAGAAGTGGTGGAGAATCCCCCGTTTGGGCCCACGACGTCCGGCAACAATACTGGTGAAACCGCGGAGACAGGATCGACCGTGCGCCGTAGTGTCTCCCCAAAGGTCAGCAAAAACTCTGTCCCACGTCCCTCGACTGTGTCCTGTAAGTCTGTAAGTGTGGGCTTCTGTTCGGATGCTGCCACAGTCCCTGGTGCTCGTGTTGGCAGAGGAACCTGCCAGGTCGTCGTCACGGGTCCCACGAGCGGAGGCCTGAGAGCTGACTCCGGGACCTGATTCGGGGGCGGGATCATCAGCGTTGGGGTGGGCGTCGGGCAGAGGTGGCGTGGCTTCCTGGCCCTGGGGGCGGCCGTCCCACGGCGGAGCACCCTCCAGCCCCCGACCGGCACCCCCAGCAGGACGGAGAGGCGCCCGAGTCCACGCTGTGCTGCAGCACCTGGACCAGGTCGGCCAGCATCCCGAAATCCCCGCAGCCCACGGTCCACAGGACCTCCGCCTTGGGCCGTCCCCCGCCGTCCAAACCCCGCCGTTCGCACCCGGACCCGAGGCCGCAGCGTAGCCGCTCACTAAGATGGTGGTGTTCTCCCGCCGCATGCTGAGCGCATCTCTGAAGGACAGCAGGGTGATGGAGGTGGGCGGGGTGTGCAGGTAATCGGCCAGAGCGGTGACCAGTCGAAAGCGCTGCGCCCCGCCCAGGCGGACCGCGTCCATGTGGATCACCAGGGCCGCCATGGTGGCCGTCTCATGCACGGGGCAGCCCAGGTAACGCCCGCTGCAGGTGACACCAACACAAGAGTTACGGTTTACTGTTAAGGCTCTTTTCACTGTCATCACATCCTCCATCTCCGTGTGGTTCGGCTCTGCATCATCCCATTCTAAGCAGAAACTACAGCGCATAGTACGGTATGCAGAGAAAATCACTGGCTGCCAGCTCCCCCCTCACAGATCTGTACACCTCCAGGATGAGGAAGAGAGCAGGGAAAATCATGGCTGACCCCTCACACCCCGGCCACTCTCTCTTCCAGCGCTTCCCCTCACAGCGGAGACCGAGAGTGAGAGCCCTAAAGACTAGGACTAAACGCCACCTGAACAACTTCTTTCCCCAAGCCATAATCCTCATAAACAAAGACCCTTCCTCTATCCCCCCTGTTCACTTGCACACTCCCACTTCAACTGTGCCGTTAACTGTGACTTCTACTCTGCTCTTTTGCACACTCTTGCACCTTAACTGTGTACATAACCATCATCTGTACTGTATTTGTATATTTGTATTTGTATTTGTATTTGTATTAGCACTGTACTGTACTGTATTGTATTGTATTGTATTGTATTGTATTGTATTTTTTATTACACTATTTATTTTTAATTTTTCTAAGCTCTTTTTATTGTTTTGGTTGTATGTTGACACCCTTGCACTAAGGCAAATTCCTTGTACATCGTACTTGGCCAATAAATAATTCTGATTCTGATTCTGATTCTGATTCTGAAATGCCATCTTATCCCTGTGTAACACATGCAGGACTTGACTGTTATGATATGATATGATATAATATAATATGATATGTTATGATATGATATGAATAAGAATGATAGTACACTAAGCTAGAGATTTCCAAACTGGTGTGCAGGACCCCCAGGGCTTTGTAAAAGAGTCCGGGGGTCATAAGCAAAATGGGAAAAACATTTTCCATTTTAATATAAATATTGGAAAAAGGATGATCAATGGATAGTTATTAGTTATTATTTCAATTACATTTACATTTTAAGCATTTAGCAGATGCTCTTATCCAGAGCGACTTGTGCGACATTAATAGATGGTAAGATCAATCATAGTGTCAATTATATGGAATTGCTTTTTCTTTTATATGCATTTTTTTCTTTTTACCTCATTTCTGTGTGCAGCGCGGGCCTTGGGGGTGTGTCCTGTGCACCTGTGCTGGTCTCACGGAGAACGCGCAGGTGGAAGTGGGAGGAGGCAGTGGGGGGTCCGCTTGGCACCGTCCCACAGCGGTAACCCTGAGCGCGTACTCCCCACCCTCCTCTCTCAGTGCCAGGCCCTGCAGGGTGCCAGTCTGGGCACTGTACACCAGCCACGTGGGCAGAGTGCTCGCATCATCTGCCAAAGACACCTGGAAATGTGAATAGGGCACAAACTTATTTGTGCTGTGTCGTTTAGCAGTCTTTATTTTTTTTTTTTTTTAATTTTATTTTTTTTTTTGCCCCTCCTCCCCCAATGAAAACATGACTTTAAAAAAAAAAATAGAGATGTGATTTATAGAAAAAGGGACTGCAGAGGCACACAGTAAAATAAAGGATTATAAATTCCCAGCGAATCTGCTCTACGTTTCACACGGTCTACGCTACAGGACGGTGCTCCTGGGTGAGAGGCACCAAAACTCTCTAAAGAGCTATCAATGTGTTCACATTGTACACCTCATGAAGCATTCAATATTCATGCAAAATATCAACTTCTTTGGCCTCCTGGGTGGTCTAGTGGTTACAGCGTTCGATGCTGTTTGACATGAAAAATAGAGGGTGTAATTGGCTACTAAATTGGGAGAAAATCTGAAACAAATTCTTTAAAATAAATATATATATATATTCTTCTTCTAAACATGATGATGATTTTTTCTCAATTTCCATCGACCGCCATCAACACTTCTCAGATAGCGTTGGCAATGTGGTGACAGTGTAGCGGATGTCGGAAGACGTGAGTTAAGCATGTGGGCATCCGCTGCAGAAAGTGACGTCGATAAGAGTGCGATTAGTTCCCTTGGCTGGGGACTTGGGTCTTTAGCTCATTGGGCTAATTGTGTCTCTTGTGGCGTTGAGATCCTCGGTTCGAAACTCGCTGCAGGCAGAACCAACTCCGTTACGACAGCAAAATCTATCCGCAGCATGCACGAAGAGAGGCAGAGCTCACCTGGTAGTGCCGGACCGGCCCCTGGAAGGCCTTCGGCGGGAGGGGGAGGAAGAACGCGGTTCCAGCACGAACCGCTCTATCGGGAAGATCGTGTAGCACTGAGACAGAGGGGCAGCTGGACGGTGTCTCCGATGCCCAGACCTGAGTGGCAGAGCTCAGCAGCATCAGCAGGAGGGGGCAGGAGATTGGCGACATGGGCATCCAGCTCAGGCAGCACCGGAGAGAGGGAGCGAGACGCTAGACATCGGCGTCCCAGGGCAACGGATAGCATGGTCTAACGCACCGTATTTTGGCTGGTCCGATATGAGTTTGCGCTGCCTATCAGGGACGCGGTTCGAAACCCGTCTCTACCAAACTGGCCCCGGTCGTCCACCCCGATCGGGGGTGGCATTTGGCTGTCCGCTCCAGGGGGAGGGGGAGGGGGGGAGGGTGAGCCGGCTCGAGTTCGTAGAGGAGCAAGAAGGGCCTCCGTGATCGGGTTCCGTCTCGGAGAAGGCGGATCTGGCGGCCCCGGAAAAAATTGGCTCGTTACCCAGAGGACAGGCGCCCGACTCGTGAATTGAGATAAATAGAGGGTATAATTGCCAACCAAATTAGGAGAAAGATAGGGAAAAATTTGAAACTACAAATAAAAAAATAAAAAAAAAGCCTTCATGGACAGTTTTCTACCAAAGGCCAAGACCAAGTCCGGTGAGAATATCCAGAGGATGGAACCATATCGCTCGCAGTCCACCAGACTGATGCCTCCCTGAGTCGGCAATGAGCTAGTCCTCCGTACAGGCGGCAACGAGAAACCCTCAGTCCAGTGTACTCCTCTTCTTCTGTGGCAGACATGGCCGGCGCCATCAACAGCAGGAAACTTCTAACCGGCCTTCTCCATTGTGACAAAAAGAGTCTCCACTATGACATGACACGATATCAGTGTTAAAACCAGTATAACGCCACCGTGAAATGACAGGTGTGCTCGTTGTAGTGTCCCCATGCTTCTGCATTGCGGTGCCTCTGTCTCATTATGCGACGCCTACTCATCTTGTTCCTATCGTTGCCAGGTGACCGAAAACGCTACAGGGGCCCCCTCGAAGGATCCTGTGACAGACCACATCACGGTTCACAGGCTTCCTGGGCTGCCAATGACGACACACCTCGATTGTCCACAAACCCTCGAATGCTCATGTTCCCTCCTTCATTAATTTTAATTCTGTCGATGTAACAAACACACAATCAATAAATGGAAGAACTGTGCCAGCCAACAACATTCTCACAGCATGATCAAAATAGTGACACAAAATGCAACTAAATAAATACATTCCATTATACACGGAAATATATTCATGAATGAGTGTGTGGTTAATTAAAAATGAATGGGAAAGCAATTATAAGTAACCCATGAAATGTTAATGAGATGCTGATTGCCACATTTCCTAGTTTTGTTTTAGATATTTCTTATTTCTTATATGAGATGTTTCTGTTGTGTGGAAGATAGATATGGACCGATAATGACACAGTCCTGAAGTGAGTTTCAATCGGGAGTGCAACTGTGCTGCATCAGGCCAAGCTTTCATTTAAATTTATTGTAAATTTCGACAACTGATCTAGTGTGTACTGTATATTTTTTAAATATTTATGTTTCAGATTTTTCCGTTTTTCCTCCCAATTTAGTGGCCAATTACACCCTCTATTTATTTCAATTTGCCCTCCCTCACGAACTCGGCGCCCTTCTCAAGGCAAGCTAATTCTCAGAGGGCAGCAAACTCCACTTCCTTCGAGACAGAATTCGCCCACCCACGTTCTGGAGACTCCCTTACGTGCTACACGGCAGAGCTTAGCCGGCTCACCCTCCCCCCCTCCCCCTGGGGCGGACAGACAAATGCCGCCCCTGACCGGGCATGACAACCAGGGCCGGTCTGGTAGAGACAGGTTTCAAACCGCGACCATGATAGGCAGCTCACACTCGTAAAGGACCAGCCAATACGGGTGCGCTAGACCGCTACGCTATCGGAGGCCCAGTTTTTGGTGGAAGTCCAAGTATTAGATACACAGGATCAGGCACCATGGTTCGACAACAGTTCACTGGAGACACATAAAGCCTGGTCAGCATGAATCCTCCAGTGGACCCAAACCAGAGATGACTGAAGAATGGTCCAATTCCTCCCACTTTCAGAAGGGAAAATGTCCAGAGAGCAGACGCCTGCCATTGGGCCTGGTCTGGACCCAGATTACAGGTCCTCTCTGTACAGTGCTAACCAGGACTGGTGTGGGCCCAGGTCTTCTCTGTCCGGGCTAACCAGGACTGGTGTGGGCCCAGGTCTTCTCTGTACAGTACTAACCAGGACTGGTGTGGGCCCAGGTCTTTTCTGTCCGGGCTAACCAGAACTAGTCCAGCCACATTATAGGCAGTGCTACTGTTATTACTACTACTGCTGTAGTCATATTAATACCACTACACAGGATATCATTCAATCCATGGTAAGAGTGTTTACACTCAATGTAACATTTGGCCAAAATAATATTGTGGAAATTTGCAATGAACAACTGATTGGGATCTTGTTTCTCTCTCTCTCTCTCTCTTTCTCTCTCTCTCTCTCCCTCCCCCTTTGTTCTGGATCCATTCCCCGCCTCAGCGATAAGACTCGCTCAAAATCTTACATCACCATCAGATGCAGGAAGTGGAGCAGGAGCTCTGGCCGGTACAGATATAAGAGGCTCATTATTCATAATCATAAATCAACATCCGACATGCCGAACACGGAAGAGTGAGGACTACAGCAGAGCCATTACGAGATTAGTCACAAAGTCAGAGAAACACAAAGTACACCCTCAGACAAGTGTGTAGCACAACACAATAAACAACCCACTTGATGTCTGTTTGGTCAAGTAAATGTTCTGCTTTGTTATTTTGTTTTTAATATCGTCACCTTCTTAAAATAATGGCGTAAGTCACAACGGCATGTTTGTAAATTGGCCTAAGTAATCTAATCCTCTTATGTTACATAATTGACAGACAGCGTTATTTGTATGTCAATAGTCATATATTGTCATAACCTTTTTGTGTGAAATGATTAATAAATGTCATATATTCTATATTTGGTTCAGTTTATTCAGTTTTTTGAAAAACGTATGACTTAGGCCATTATTTTAAGAAGGTGACGATATTTGGTGTAGGGGCTTTCTATTCAAATTGGTTCTATTAAGCCACTACTGAGACAGAAGTAGGTGCTTCGACGTACATTCCAAACACAGAATTTCCACAGAGTCCAAAAAGTTGCTGTTTTGATGGTGATTTATTAAATGAAAACATTTACAAACAAGGAAAAAATGCAATTTTCCAAAATGCACCAATATGCCAATATATTATTGTATTTGTGTGTGTGTGTGTGTGGGGGGGTGTCAAAAGTGATATGCTTTCCCACTCCCAAACTCTCCACAAACCTGACATTACCACCAATGTATACAGGTGTGCTCAATCAAGCCTTCAGGATTCAGGAATTTCAAAATAAAGGTTCTGTCTAAATACAGGCCCTGTCTACATATTAAAATGTACTAATTCCACAGAAATGGCTTCTCCAAATCACTGGATTTTTCTGGAAAGTTGAAATAAGTAGGTATAGAACAGCAAGTAGGCCCAGTGTTGTTACCAGGACGTGTTGGATTCAGATCCTGGTGTGAATGTTGACACCGCTTAAAACATGCAATAACTTTGTGCACAGGAGTGGTTCTGGGGTACCGGAATTACAGTCGATGGCACGACAGGTGCTGTCTCGGAGAAGGCCACGCTTCGCCCTTGTCACTGCCGGTCCCAGGACTACGGCAGTGAACTATGAGGGAAGGGTGATTGAACTAAGCACAAGCGGGTAATTGGTTACCAAATTGGGAGTAAAATCGTAAAAAGAAAATGATAAAGAAAAAAAACTATGCAATAACTTTACCTGAATCCCTCCAGTAAAAACAATCACATACATTATTGAGACTACAAGAATGTAACTGCAATGAGAATAATAATTCAGCTTTAAACTATTAATGTGGATAAAATCAATATAGGACATACTCCAGTGTGTCCCAGTTGCAAAGAAAATGTATGAAACATTTAGTAAATATTTCAAAGATGTATTCAGATATTTCCTACATGAATTAAATTGGCAGTCAAAGCAGCTAAACTGATTTTACAGGCAGCCCTCATCTCTTCTGGTGTTTCCATTCTTTCGTCAGATGTCACAACAGAGTATTAAATACACTTGTACGCGATCCTTGACTCGACTTGCAAACTCGACTTCAGACTCGACTTGCAAAAAATAAAAGTACTTGAGACTTAACTTAGACTTGCATGTCTATGACTTGGGACTAGACTTGAACTTGAGCTGGATGACTCGAGAGACTTGTTTTGAATGTGACCTGAGGACTTGACACCTGGAATTTGGGGATTGTGACTTGACCTGAACATGGTGACTTGGGACTTTACTTGAGACTTAACCCTTCATGACTTGGGACTTTACTTGAAACTTGAAGGTTAAGACTTATGACTTGCATAACAGTGACTTGGTCACAACTCTGGTGTTAACATATTAAAAGTAAAGCCATACCAAGTACTTGTGAATTTAGATAGGAAACACTTTCAATATAAATGAACATTGCATATTGTATGGGCGGTGATTTATTTACTAACCTCATTAATGTATTACTGTCTGATTGCTATAAATATTTAATTTAATTACTGTAGCCTACTTGTACTATTCGTAGATGGAGATGGATGTAGGCTAATAGAGGACAGAGACAGCACTACCGTTTCTTAATATCTTATATAACTCGTTTAATTCATGTTTCCCAGCTCACCCCTTGATTCTTGATATCAATGCACATCTTGTAAGTCGCTCTGGATAAGAGCGTCTGCTAATTGCTTAAAATGTAAATGTATTCTTACGCCTGCGGGTTTGTTTCATTTGTTTTTCCTATTATGTGTTGTCAGTTGATTAATATCCAGTTTCTAAACGTTTGTTTTTAATAAACAAATAAATAAATAATGCATTATTATTTTGTCAAATCAAATACATTTTTAAAAAACGACGAATAAAAGGACCAAGCCTGGAAGTTTAAACATAATCGTGACACCTGTTCATTTCCTAAATTGGACTGGTTTAGCAAATACAGATTACAAACTCAGTAACATTTGCGCGGAGAAGACAACAGTCTAACTGCGAGAAGTGTAAAGTGTGTGTATACATGTTGTATAGCCTATATTATATGAAGAGTATCGCACATTTGAATGCGAGACGTTGATGTCGCAGACCACTGCCGGTGCGGCAATATTGGGAGGAAGGCGAATTGAACTATTTATCGAAGTACTTTTGCGCATGTTGTGCAGAACTTCCTTCCCCACGCAGGATAGGCTGGTTTAACCCAAACGAAGCGGTCTCCTCCCAGCGCTCAATGAACTTAACTAATTATGCCTGTCTGTCTTCGGGCTCAGGAAGGAGCAAGGCTCATGGATTGAAACGATATTTGCCACAGGCTTATCGAAGTCTTCGGTCGCTCTCCAGAGTTGTTGTTTTTGTAAAACCACAGCACCCACGAAACATGTTTTTCCGCAGTCCACTTTTTTGAGCTTCAGCGGAGCAACTCAAAAACGCAGGAAATACCCAAGAAACCCTGCAACGTTTCTGTACCGTCAGCTTTGAGTAAAACTGAGCACTTTACAGAGAGTGTATGTCTCTTCAGCCTGGGAGTGAAACTGGAGGTTTAATTTGACAAACATGTCTGATCACAGATCCAGTTTACTGCACATTGGCGACATAGTTTCCCTGTACGCGGAAGGGACGGTGAATGGCTTCATTAGTACTCTGGGGTACGTACTTTCACTGCTTAATTAACAACAGATCAACTGCCGCTGCTGTTTTTAAAGCGTTTGTCTCGGTGTTAAATCGTACAGACACTCGAGTTCGCGAGTCTTATCGAAAACTGAAAACTGAAGTTTCATTTTCAGAGAGACGGGCACAGTCACTGACTCTGTTGCAAAAAAACAAAACAAAGTAGGAAGTAATTTAAAGTTGTTGAAAGGCCTTGGGGCTGACAACTGCGTTGAAGTGAGAAATTCTGCCGCGCTTGGTGTAAACAGGTTGCATCTTATGCAAACTATTCGGCTAACTGGGATGCAAAACTCGCTGTGAACATAACCTGAGCATGTAAACTTTTGCATTATAAGCAAATGCTGTTTAGCTGTCCATTAACTAAATTTAACAGGGCCTTCAGTTTGATCAGCACTTAGGCAACAGACAGTAATACACCAGTGGCTGTTGAACACCCTGCAGACTTTATTTGACATATTGAAAACGTAGATTAACCCTGTATGTATCCCTCGCACTGCCACAAAATACCCGATTAGAAAATACCAAGATTCGCGGATGTTAGCCTATATAAAATTCGTATTAGTCAAGGCTACAAACTATCGGAGAGTTAGTTTATAAGTGAACCAGTAAGTATACAGTAAACCAGCTAATGTAACGCATTGGGTTTATAGATTTGGAAGTAACAATGAAATCAATTCAAAGGAACAAGCGATGTCAAGGATTAACTGGCGAAAGGCAGCGGCCTCTGGTCCTGGGCTTGCAGACCTATCTTGAACTTGTATGCAGGGTTTCTCTTTAACTGAGCTCAATGAATTAGGTTTTCATTGAACTGTTAATTGAATGGTTAACTCTGTTTACTCTTTCTTAAACCGTCTAGAACTTTCCGTTTTTGCAATACTTCAGTGTTGACATTGAGTGTCAGTGTACAATACAGGGTACTATTCAATTATATATACTGTATTTCAATTAATTACTCCGGCCTGGAAAAATACATCTAATCCAATTTAGGGCGGCCCATGTTCTAAAACAGCAGGTATTTACCAGGGTATGTACTGAATTTGATGACTGACCATCCATGATTTGAAAATGCTGTTGACATGAGATTCGAATCACCCGTGTCAGTAATTACATTGTGTTGATTATGACTTCTTATAAACCAGTACAGCAGAGTCCATCTGGAAAAATGAAAACCATGTGACCTCATTAACATTTTATTTAAGCAGAAAGCATGCATCTTCCAAAGTATTGAAAAGCCAAGAAAAGAATATCAATTTAAATACTCATAAAAATATCAAAAATTGTTGCTTTTATGTCAGTTACATTAAATTACCGGTCACAGGCAACATTGGGGAAACACTTAATTGTGAATGGTCTCAATTATTCAGACTTACCCATAATAGTGATTCACCTCGCCCTTAAAAATGAAATCACCTGGAATTCAATATATATAAAATGTCATTTCCATTGTCATAATTCATGTTTATGCATATATTTTTGCATGGGTGGCTCATTCTGGAATTATTTGTGTAATGCACTTACAAGGACATTCTTCAGAAGGAAGTGGGCCTATTGCGGCTTGATTGCACCACCCTGTTTTTGGAGCATGTGTGCTACCCAAAAAGTATAGTGTATTCAAGGCAAGCCATGGCTAGTTCATCAACTGTAGTCTTCCTCACGCAAAGGTATAAATAACATTCTAATAACCATAGTCAGCCCTGAAGAAGTAAAGATGAATGGGTGTGTGGACGTTGATGCCATAAGTCTCTACATGTACTAGTGTATTTCAATAGCCTCAGCAGAAGAAGGTGAGCACAGCCTTTTGAAAGTGCGCTTCTCTCCTGTTCCTGGTACTGGGCATGCCTGGTGCGTCCAGTCCTCGTCGATGCAAATGTGCCCAGGGTTATCATTGGCCGAATGCAAAACACACACACGTTCAAAGCTGGCTTTTGAAGGACAAGCTTGTCTGTAACTTATTAACTGTGCTGTGGGATGGAGCTGCAGTCCGCCTTATCTCGACTCCCAAGCATTGTGCTCTTAACCCAGTGGACAATTCCAGTGTTATGGGTTGTTTGCACAAAATGAGCTATTTCAATTGGCCGACGTCACAGAATATTGTGGGACTGTGTCACCACCTAATCGTACTGCTTTAAACTTGAGCTTTCTCAATCGACGAGGGTGTCATGGCAACCTTTACCGGCCCCATGTTGGTTGACAACACCAACTGATTCACCGGTGTTTAAGATAATGATTTTCTCACTATTTTGACACTAGATAGCTGGAACTCTTTGTACAGATTTGATGGGTATAAATATTTAGTAAAGGTTCAGAATATATATATTTGGATGTTAGTATACACACATGGGTATCTAATTTCTTAGGTTATGGTATTGGCTCCTTCTAGAGCTCATAAAATATAATCTGCTATCCCTCCAGTTCATTAAAACCACTCACATAAAATTACATACTTTAACTGTTTGAAGAGGACATTGAAGAGTATTTGGATCACCGTTGCCTGCCGGCTGCCTGCTAAACCAGTCTTTCTCTGTGTAGTGACATGCCCTGTGGTCTGGAATCTCATAACTGCATGTTATGGGCTGTTGTGCCGTCCCAGGGAGATTTGCCTCTTTTTTTTTTTTTTTTTTTTTTTTTTTTCCTCTTAAGTTTTTTTAAAATAATTTCTTTCAGATTTTTGTCAGTATTTCTCCCCAAATTGGAATCCAATTATACCCTCTATTTATTTAGATGAACCCTCCCCCATGAACTCGCCGCCCGTCTCTACGGGGCAAGCTACTCTCCGAGGCCGGCGATGATCCGACGATACCCTTCGCTTGACGGCGAGTTTGTGCCGACCACCCTCCTACCTCCCTCAGGAGCGGACAGCCAAACGCCGCCCCCATTCAGGGCTAACGGCTGGGGCCGGTCTGGCAGAGACGTGTTTCAAACCACAACCCTGATAGGCAGCTCACAGTCATACAGAACGAGCCAAGATACGGTGCTTTAGACCGCTACGCTATCCACCACCCCCACGTTTGCCTCTTTTTATCAGGAAAATGCGATGATTGGGTGAAGCAGTTTTGCCTGTGCTAGCTGCGCATGCGCTGTTGTCCTTCAGTGCAGTGACTGCGCAGCTCTGCTGGGACTGCAGAGACTGACAAGAACCTCACATTCTTCAGAGGCCAAGTGTGCTAGTTATGACCTTTACAAAACTGATGGATGATTTTGCAATGATGGGACGGGCCTACGATTACATTTGGCAATTCCAAATGTGGATAAAAAATGAAAAGAGGATAAAAATAGTTTAATAACTTGGATGTCGTCCAAGTCACTTGCCAGGACTCTTGGAATGCTCTAGAGTAGTTTATTTCTGAAGAAATGTCCTTGCAATGAGCTGGTAGTATTGATGGATAGGCTGGAGACGCATGGTCTGTGATGCCTCGCTGAGGTTGAGGTATGCCAAGAACGATAGTCATGTGCTTCCAGAACAGAACCAGGCGTCATGATGACTTTTACATTTTGACCTGAAAATCAGACATGCTCACCCTCTTGTTGCTTTTGACGGTCAGGTTAAGGAAAGCTTAGACCTTCTAGAGTGTGTGGAAAATTGACAGAAAAACAATAGACAGGAGCCAGAGGTTTCTGCTGTCTTCCTTTCAGCGGTAGTGGCAGAGTTACTTTTTTGTTGTTTTAAATTTTTCCCAGTTTTTCTCCCCAAATTCAAAGCCAATTACACCCTCTATTTATTTCAATTACCCCTCCCCCATGAACTCTCTGCCCGTCTCTATGGGCCAAGCTACTCTCCGAGGCCGGCGATGATCCACTTCCTTCAAGACGGAACTCACTGACCCCCTTTCTGGAGACACCCTTACGTGCTTCACGGCGAGTTCGTGCTGATCACCCCGGAGCGGACACCCAAATGCCACCCCCATTCGGGGCTAACGGCCAGGGCCTGTCTGGCAGAGATTTGGTTTCAAAATGTGTCCTTGATCAGCAGCTTGCACTCGTACAGGACCAGACAAAATACGGGTGCGTTAGACCATTACGCTATCCACCAGCCCCCGGAGATCCTGAAGTGAAGGCCTGTGAGGGACGTTTTGGGGGCATAGCGAGGACGTTGAGTGATGTCCTGTTGAGTGAAGGCTAGCAGAAGTGAATTTGGGGAAGGGACTCCTCCATACAAACCAGCAGAAGAGGGATGTGGGCAACTGGTTTGGCTGGTCCTGTGCGATGTGCGCTGCCTGTCAAGGACGCGGTTCAGACACGGGAGCGGCATTTGGCTGTCCGCCCCAGGCAGAGGGGGGAGGGTAAGCCAGCTCGGGTCCACCATGAAGCACAGAAGGGAACGTGGGTGGGCGAATTCCGTCTCGAAGGAAGCAGAGTTCGCTGCCCTCTGAGAATTAGCTTGCCTCGTAGAGACGAGTGGCGGACCCGTGTGGGGAGGCTAAATCTAAATAAATAGAGGATGTAATTGGCTACCAAATTGGGAGAAAAATGCAAAAACAAACCAAAAAAACTTAAACTCTTCAGGGTACCTCCGTCTTGAAATGCAGAATCTGACGAGGCACATTGTTCTTCCTGCCCTCTGTCACGGTCCGCTGCCGCGTGAAGGAGTAATAGTGCTGTAATCGGGCCTGTTTGTAACCTGCAAACAGGCCGCAGCGTTGGTTCATGTTTAACAGGAGGCCCTGAGCAACATCCGCTAAACGCACTCCGTGGCTGGGAACCGCTGTCAATCTGCCCGCCTTTCTCCACGCGCTGACTGTTACTCATTTATGAGCTCAGAGGAGAGGAGTTTATATTTGAGCGCTTTCCTGTTGTTTCATGTTTGCACTTGATGGACGTCCTATTGGCTTCTATTGTTTCTCGTTTAGATTTCGACTTGATATCGTGAGGAAATACGGCGATGCCAATTAGCGGCGGACAATGCGCGCCTTTTGACTGTCTGGCTGTGGAATTGTTTCCTGCACCGGCCTTCTCCCCCTGCCTCTTTAAAAGAGCGCTCTTATTTTTGTTTGAACGGTGCTCTTTGATCTGTGTGCTTAAAGCAAGACACACCGGAGGTGTATGGGGGGGGAAAAAAGAAAAAAAAATGGAACAATTGTTATTTGGCCATTTTTAATTATACAGCATGATAAAATAGATGTTTCTTTAGTAAAATACCGAAAATGACCATTTTATTGGGTGTGTCTAAATCCTTCAGTAGGATTGATACTCTCAGGCTGTGTTAGAAACCGTTCCCTATTCCCTAAATAATGCACTATATAGTGTGTTGAACAAATTGGCGAACACACTATATAGTGCACTATTTAGGGAATAGGGAACGGTTTCGAACACAGCCTCAGTGTTGGGTGATGGTGTGGGCGGAGGCTAAAGTGTGACCAGCTTCGGGCGTGGAACGGGAGGGTCAGGAGTCTGAGCTAACGTCTGAAACAAAGGCAAATGCTATTTATACATTGTTTAATTGTACAACCGTGGGTACAAGAGTGTAATGAATAGAAAAGTCTGGTAACCTTTTGAATGGAACTAGGCTATTTTCCGTGGAGCGTGCGGGGACAAAATTAGATTAATCTTCGTGAAGACTGATAGAATATCATAAACAAAATAATTAAACTGCGGTGGGCACAGAGCCCCCGTTCTGTATCTGCTACAAGATAAAGTTCCTTTTCAGCTAGGAGAGAAAGGCCAGCTTTGCTTTTGTAATGTCGGCTGTGCCGTTATTCATTCCGTAGACCGATACTCGCCATTGAATTTGTCTAAGACTGATCGCTTACCATCAAGGCCTTGTGTTATAATTGTGTGATAAGAGGGTATACTTTGTGTGCATTGTGAGGTAAAGTAAAGAGCGCCCAAGAGTACTTTTTCCTCTGTTCTGTAAGGCGTAATACATTTGACATTTTAAGCATTTAGCAGACGCTCTTATCCAGAGCGACTTACAAGATGTGCATTAATACATGGTAAGATCAATCTTGGTTAGTGCAAGAGATCAGTGCAGTGATACAGTAACAGACGACATTGTTGGCAGCTGCATACCATACCTGTTACACAAGGAAGGAAAAGGTTATTAAAATCATTATTTTTTGGTTTGTTTGAGAAAGATTTAAACAAGGGTACATGTTGCAAAAAGCTGTATCAGACATGTAAGCAGTGGTGATGACAGATTTGAGTGGTAGTGGAGTCTGAAGAGGTCATGTATTTATCCGTGCGGTTTGATGGACTGCTTTAGACGTGCCCTGTCTGCTGTTTCTCAAGCTCTTGTTTCTGTGTTTGCGGAAGAGGCATGGGGCAGGATGCCTCTCTGGGTCCTTTGAAGCTCTTGTTTTCGCAGACGGCGCACATGTAAGAGAGAGAGAGAGAGAGAGAGAGACTTGTCGCATCTGCTTCCTGGTACACAGGCCGCCCTTGACCCCGACACTCTGGCGCGCGCGGCGGCGGTGACGGTTGCCGCAGCGATGTCACAGGAAGTGCCTTTTTTAAATGGAAGTGGAAGCGGGGGTGTCGGGGAGGTCTGTTTGTCACTGTCATCTGTGCACATGAAGAAAAGACCGGATGAAATGTGGATACGAAACAGAGTTTCACTTCTCAATGCATGTGTGTTTGTCTAGCTGTGAGCACTTTGGTATTAGAGGCCTTCTAACATTTTCACTGTTCTGATGTTTTTTGTCTCTGTCTTGTATTCTTTAAAAAATAATAATAATTGTTTCAGATTTTTTTCCAGTTTTTCTCCCAATTTGGTAGCCAATTACACCCTCTATTTATTTCGATTTACCCTCCCCACACAAGTCCACTGCTCGTCTGTATGGGGCAAGATAATTCTCAGAGGGCAGCGAACTCCGTTTCCTTCGAGACGGAATTCGCCCACCCACGTTCTGGAGACTCCCTTACGAGGCGGCTCACCCTACCCCCCTCTCCCTGGGGCAGACAGCCAAACATCGCCCCCGATTGGGGCTGACAACCAGGGCTGGTCTGGTAGAGACGGGTTTCGAACCGCGTCCCTGATAGGCAGCTTGCACTTGTACAGGACCATCCAAAATACGGTGCGTTAGACCGCTGCGCTATCCGCCGCCCCCTTCTTCGTATTCTTTTAACCACACGATTTGATCCAGATTTTGAATATTTCTTAGATTATTGAAACAAAGGTGCGTTTCTCATTTGTCACTGAAGACTGTTTGTTTTGATTCCTAGCACGATGCTGCTTGTGATAAATTCCGTGGGTTAGCATGAAGCTCGAAGCCACCTGGCTAGCGATCGCCAATACCCATTCCTGCTGCATGCTGGTCCACAGAACATTTCACCCATGTGCTCTGGCCAAGTGTGAAGTATTTCATCTGGTGAAATTCTGCAAGACGCTGAAGAATTCTACTAGAATATTTCTACAGTGAAATAACTCGCCCATAACATAGGGAGTTTCTGTCCTCCATTTGGATGCTTATTCTCGTTTCAAGACTAATTTTAGTCCAAACCTTTAGGATTGTGCATTTGTAGAGGGAACTGAAGTACTTGCTGATATG
The DNA here is from genome assembly GCA_029706075.1 of Aldrovandia affinis. NCBI lineage: Eukaryota > Metazoa > Chordata > Actinopteri > Notacanthiformes > Halosauridae > Aldrovandia > Aldrovandia affinis. The sequence goes on from JAINUG010000023.1 coordinate 4,895,706, forward strand.
GATTGTGAAATGTAACTGGAACAACCATGTTTGTAGCTGCGTAACTCCTGGGCACTGTTTGTGAATCAGATATTTGTGTCACTCCACTTTGCATATCTGAGCTCCTGATATCTTTGGAAGGCATTAATGTCATCTGTGAGTCAATTGATGGGTGATGAGCTGATGTCGTTTCGTTCAGGAAGCCACCCCCTGTTTGCTGCTGGATACAGTGCATTAGAACATTTGTGATGCCTTGTTTAGATACTCAAACACGATTACAGCTTCCAATGACTGTCTGTGCCTCAAAATGGTATCACAGTGCTGTGTTTATGGTTGTATTTATTGGGTTCAGTAAAAAAACCATTTAGGCTCTTGTTCAGTCCGTATTTGGGTGGCATAGTACTAACTGGGAATAATTGTCAATTCCAAATTGTGGCGAAAAAGGAAAAAAGGGGGAACTCAAAGGAGAGATTTAGATTTCAACTTGATATCATAAGGAAATACGCCGGGCCATTAAGTGGTGGACATGTCGCCCCCTCCCCCACAAAAAAACTCAACAGAAAACCCATAGGTTTGGGATGGCGGATAGCGTAGCGGTCTAACGCACCGTATCTTGGCTGGTCCGATACGGTGTGCGCTGCCTGTCAGGGACGCAGTTCAAAACCCATCTCTACCAGACCGGCCCTGGTCGTCAGCCAGAATCGGGTGCACCGTTTGGCTGTCTGCCCCAGGGAGAGGGGGGACGGAGAGCCGGCTCAGGTCCGCCGTGAAGCACGTAAGGGAGTCTCCAGAACGTGGGTGGACAAATTCAGTCTCGAAGGAAACAGAGTTTGCTGCCCTCAGAGAATTAGTTTGCCTCGTAGAGACGCGCAGCGGACTCGTGCGAGAAGGGTAATAATCTAAATAAATAGTGGGTGTTATTGGATACCAAATTGGGAAAAAAATGTGAAACAATTTTTTTTAAATGAACAAAACAAAACAAAAAAACTCAGTATGAACCATTGCATTGTGAATGGCCCAGCCTTGCTCCTTCAGGTCTGCAGGGTTCAGCCGCACACCTAACTGCTTGCTTCTGTTCATCACTGTCTTCATGAAGTCAACTTAGCTTCAGCTCCCAACTCGTCAAATGTTAGTGCTTTAGAGAGACATGAAATCCTGCTGGATCTACGTGGAGTAGCCCCTGTGGAAGGAAAAGTTCCACTTTCCACAAAACCATGAGCGCCTCCAGGACCACGTTTCAAATCTTGCTGCTATATTTGCAGTGTTGTGATTGGTCCAAATCCAGGGCAGGGTTTCCCTCAGGAAGGCAGTGAGTCTCGGTGGTGGCTGTGGCTGACCGAGAGAGATGTTTTTTTTGTTTGTTGAAATATTTCCTTAGTCGCAATTAAGGTTGCAAGATTCTTGGAATTTCAAACCAGGAAACTTTCCATGGGAAATTATTGGAGTTGAATGGGAATTTATGCCTACTCAGGAGCTATGTGTGTTGTTTTAAATGTGTAATTACTACTGGGGTGTCACGGTACATGTATTGATACTGAACCATTTGGTACAGGGCTTTTGGTTCGTTACGCACTATGAACCGAACAAACGCACGTGCAGAACTTTTTTTGTGTGCGGTTGCAGCAGTATTGACGGACATTTTTATTTATTTAAGAGAGAAAGATGTGTGCCTTATTTTGTTTAGTAAATTATGCCAAATTAGCCACTGTTTACAAAGTTCATAATAAATGAAAAGGAATTTTGCTTTTTGTGTTTCTTATTTTCCCCGCTGTACCGAAAACGTGACTACCAAACCATGATTTTTGTGTCCCGTTACACCCCTAATAAATAGAGTGAAATGGTTTGTCCTCTCCAGGTTGGTGGATGACCGGTGTGTGGTGCAGCCCGATGCAGGTGACCTGGCCAATCCCCCGAAGAAGTTCAGAGGTGAGGGACACGCTCCACAGAGCGCTGCAGATTTCTTTATTTATTTATTTGGTTCTGTGTGTCTCAGTAGGTAGAGCATGGCGTTGACAACACTTAGGTTGTGGGTTCGATTCCCATTGGGGCCACATATACTGAAAAATGCCGGCTCACACTCCCCCCCTCCCCTGGGGCAGACAGCCAAATGCCGCCCCCGTTCGGGGCTGACGACCAGGGCTGGTCTGGTAGAGACCGCTACGCTATCCGCCAGCCCCGCGCCTCAGATTCAAGAGAAGTTGTGACTGGCAGGGCATGGGGAGCTGTGAATATGTGTGTGACTGGCAGAGTGTGGGGGAGGTGTGAATGTGTGTGTGACTGGCAGGGTGTGGGAGATGTTTGTGCTCCCCTAGATTCAAGGAGGAAGCTGCAGTGAATACCACTGGGCATTAAAAATGTGGAAAAATTAAAAATTGATGATGCAAAAACACTAAACCTTTGTATTCCAATGAAGAACCCTCAGGGACATGGAAACATCCAAACCCAGAGGCAGACAAACCAGCAGCCACCTCTGCTGTAAAACACGAGCTCGGTACAAACGGCTTCGCTTAGCTCCGCTTCATAACTGTCAGAACTGTAATCATCGATCATGTTGGGTTTGCGACTCCGTCTCCAGCAGGGAGGACGGGAGCTCTGCTGTGCCACGCGCTGCGTCGGCGTGGCGCTCAGAGCAGAGCGACTCACTTCAGATACGAGACGGGGATCCAGGATGCTCGTCTCTAGGTGTTTGAGCTGTGAGGGTTTTTTTCGTCCTTATTTTTGTGTTTTTACCCACTTTTTGTTTCGTACCGTCCCATCTAAAAGCCCCTCTGGTGACTTCTGTTGGAAATTAGACTAAGCCGTCATGCATTTATTTTTTGGGAAGAAAGGTTACATTTGGCTGCCATCTTTCCAAATAATGAACTTCCACATAATTGTAGTATTGTGGTAAAGTTGGTAAGATTGCTCTGTTTGGACCCGGTTTTAAGATGCTTGCGATGTAACCATGGGAAACTCAAACCCAGTTAAGGTGTTGTGTTGGACGTACTGTTGATTTAACATCAGGATTGTAGTCTTCGTTGACATTTTGGGTCAGTCCCAACTCCACACTTTCTTTGGGGTTTGTTTTAAATGAGGCCTGCTTGTTCTGCTGGGTGGCTCACCCTGTTAAGACATTGTTCCAGTGTATGGATGGACCTCATTGGTCTGGTGCTCAATCCAGCAGAGGCTGATATCACGTGTTTCAGAGGAGATCTTGTGCTCGACTTGCGCTCTCCCAAATTAACAGAGGAGTGTGCAGTGATGAGCTCAGCTTTCTAACACAATTGGGCATTCCAAATTGTGCCTCCTCCAATGAGGTCTTCTGTGTACGTCCAGGGTTGGGAGGGTTACTTTGTAAATGTAATTAGTGCCTGATTACTGATTACACGGCTCTGAAAGTAATCCGATACGAATACAGTTACATGTCTCAAAAAAGTAACGTAATCAGATTACTTTTAGAATACTTTTGGATTACTTACTTTTTCTATCACAGATGGGTATGTTTTGGGGTACAGGAGACAGGAGAAGCTGTTATATAGCCAAAGGTGGTGCTACTTAGTACTAAAAGGGTGCTCAAACTTTTGCACACGCCATGTTCACTTTTTTATTTGATCAGTAATACATTTAAATAGTTATTATGCATTACACTTTGAAAAAGGATGTCATGTTCAACTTTCCACTGTGTTGAGGTCAGGTCAGCTTCTGTTCATTTAATAATAAATACTAATAAATTTGAGATGTCAATTTAGCTAAATATATGCAACATCGTATCTGCATTTTTGTTGTAGTCGTCATTAACATGTTATGGAATTAGAATGGACAGATTCAAAATTAATCATAATAAAAAGTAAAGGGATATTGAAAGGCAAGTTCTTTTACTGTTTTGATGGCTCATCATTAGCATAACTCAAACACAGCATCTAAAACAATGTAATAACTTTTGAAACTTTTTGGCACTGGAATAACAGCGACTTGTAAGGGATATGTAGCGGTGAATGCTCGGCAGTGGATAACGTAATTGACGTATAGTAGAGTACAATTGTCTACCAAATTGGGAGAAAACTGGGAAAAATAAAAAGAATAAAATAAAATGTCATCGTTTCAACAATAAAGAAAGCAGTATAAAATTAGCAGAGCAGTTAATGCGATGCCTCAAACCGTAGGCTAAGGTCAGGTAACAGCAAATTACTGCAGAACTGTGTTCAAGGTTAGCTAACGTCGACTTACTCCAAGTGCTTTTTAAGATTCAAGTCGAGTCCTTTGATGCCGACAGTATCTTTATTCCTGGAAGACACAAGGTACACTGGGCCGACAGATTTTTCCCATGTTCTTCTTTAAACTGGAAATTGTGTCGATAACGCCACAAACTAAAAGCTGACTTTTTTTTTCCATCTTGTTCCTATCAATGTTTGTCTGAGCGTGGGCGCGCTTTTTTTTAAACGCATTTTTTTTTTTTAACACAGTTTTTGGTTCTGTGCAGCGGCTGTAGTTTTCGTGAGCTGTGTGATGATAATCATGTAGGCGTGATAATTTCATGCTGTAACTTTAGTAATGAATATCAGCTCATTAATGTTTGTAAGGAAAACCTTCCACCAAGAATTCCAAGAAGTAATCCAAAATGTATTCACTTCAGGTTTATTAAAGTAACTGTATTCAGATTACTCGTTTTTCAAATGTAACGCGAGCTGAATACAGTTACTTGATTTTTGTATTCTGATTACGTAACGCCGTTACATGTATTCCGTTACAACCCAACCCTGTGTACGTCTCAGTATAGTTAAAAAGGTAAGGTTCTGACAATTCTTCAGAAAACATCGAACGCATTCATCATGCTTCTGCCTGTTGTTTGATGAAGGTTTTTATCATGCTGGTCTCCGCGTGCTTGTCTTGTTATCATAGAAAGAGAAGCAAGAGGAAAGCCTTTCTCTTTTCCCCTAATTGACGATCATTGGTTAATCCATATCCCGCTAATTTTGGGTGTCCGCCCTCCATTGTAGAGATTTATAGAGAAGAAAGGTTTACGGAATTTGTGTGCATTTGCAGTTGTTGGCTGGAGCCTCATGGTCCTATTTATGGCAGGAAACTGACTGTCTGTGTCTGTCTCATTAGGGCGGCATGTAGTGTAATGGTTAGGGAGCTGGGCTTGCAACTCAGAGGTTGCTGGTTCAATTCCTTAGGTGGGACACATCTGCCGTTGTACCTTTGAGCAAGGTACTTAACTGGAATTGCTTCAGTAAAACATCCAGCTCTATAAATGGATTGTATGTTAAGAAATGTAAACTGTGTAAGTCGCTCTGGATAACAGCGTCTGCTAAATGCCTAAAATGTGAATGTTTGTCTGTCTGTGTGTCTCTGTTTGCCTGTCCGTCTGTCTGTCTGTCTTGTCCACACATGCTGAGGTGCCCTCTTTATTTCCCCAGACTGCCTGTTCAAGGTGTGTCCCATGAACAGATACTCTGCCCAGAAGCAGTTCTGGAAGGCCAAGCAAGGAAAACAGGGCCACACAGAGGAAGACCTGCTCAAGAAGCTACAGGTGTGTGCTGTGTGTAGACTGACCAATCACGGTCCCCACACAGGTGTGTGCTGTGTGTAGACTGACCAATCACGGTCCCCACAAAATTGTCTTGTTCCCTGGAGGATGGGCGGTGGACTCGTGGGGGAGGGTGAATTGAGATAAATAGAGGGTATAATTGGCAACCAAATTGGGAGAAGAACGGGGGAAAAATGAGAAACAAGAAATAAATAAAAGTGCGTCCCGTGTACGCACTTGGCCAATCATGGTCCCCACAAAGCTGTGTTCAGCTGTTAGCTGGGTTAGGACTCCTGCTTTGAAGTGAGAAAAGGCAAATTACTTGTTTGTCATTTTTGTTTTGGGCTTTTTTATGATAGCACACCGATTCAGAAGCGTTCTCATTCTCTAAAGTTTGCCATTGATATATTGAAGAACATACTGTGACATGTACTGTATAAAAATGTGTCTCAATCTGGCCAATTTCCATATTTTCCCAGCATGCTGCCAAACTGGAACAGAAGCAGAATGAAACAGAGAACAGGAAGTTGCTGGGAGAGGTGGTGAAGTACAGCAATGTCATCCAGGTATTCCACAACTTCACTTTTCACCATAAAATGGTGTACAGTGTACCGCACTGTATTTTGGCTGGTCTGATATGGTGTGCGCTGCCAGTCGGGGATGCAGTTCGAAACCCGGTCTTCTACAAGACCGGCCCTCGTCGTCAGCCCCAATCGGACTTCTTGAGCTTCATTCATTTTTATTGCATATTATTTGGTTATTACATTACATTACATTACGGGCATTTAGCAGATGCTCTTATCCAGAGCGACTTACAGTTTTACATTTATTTACAATCCATTTATACAGCTGGATATTAACTGAAGCAATTCAGGTTAAGTACCTTGCTCAAGGGTATAACGGCAGTGTCCCACCTGGGGATTGAACCTGCAACCTTAACGTTACAAGCCCAGTTCCCTAACCATTATACCACACTGTTGCCTGGTTATTTTACTTTGGCACATAAACAAGTGATATTTCTTGCACAAGGCCTATGCACATGAAGGCCTTCTTCCCAATTTTACCAATGGAGGACACTGTTTACTGTATATACTACCTACATATACTCATTCGGTTTATTTACTGTATATACCATTTAGTAGAACCATGCTCTACCTACTGAGCCACACAGAACCATGCTCCACCTACTGAGCCACACGCAGAACCACGCTCTACCTACTGAGCCACACAGAACCATGCTCTACCTACTGAGCCACACAGAACCATGCTCTATCTACTGAGCCACACAGAACCATGCTCTACCTACTGAGCCACACAGAACCATGCTCTACCTACTGAGCCACACAGAACCATGCTCTACCTACTGAGCCACACAGAACCACACTCTACCTACTGAGACACACAGAACCATGCTCTACCTACTGAGACACACAGAACCACGCCTGCCTGTGGAAATCTCTGCATTTCTTGTAATAATGGGAGAGCCATGATTGGGGTGAAAGTCAGTGAAAACTGATTTGTAGAAATTCTGATTGTAGAAAAAAATGTATCTGATAAAAATCTGTTGAAACATTTAATACAATTTCCAACCTTTACTATACCACGGCACACCTATTCACACTTCGCAATAAACAATATCTACGGCAAACCAACTTTTACCCAACCGAATATCTGTTGCACAAAAGGTGCCTTAATATAAAACCTAAAACAATGAATGCCTCCATTTGATCCCTTTATTCAGTAATAAAAATAGTTTATGATGAACACACTATCACCAGTTAAGGGTGAGGTTAAGCCTTTGCATATCTTCATTACTTCAGTGTGCTATTTCATAATTCACAATAAAAAAAAAATATTTTGAACTGAATCTGTACTATTAAACCACTTGCGGAATATTTGTTTAGCTAAATGGGTAAGAGAAAAGCGGAAATGAAAGCTGCGGTGTGAGTGGCGTTTGATGGAGCTTTAATGCGACCTGTGTCCCAGAGCCAGGTTACAGACAATAGCCTGGCTTTGTTGACAGAGCTGCCTCTGTGTTTATGGCAGTTAAAGAGGAGAGGAGAGGCGTGAGCTCAGGGAAACAGAAGAATGCTGGCCTACGTCACATTTCTTAATCCAAAACCGCCGTTGTTGGCACTCCAGGCCAGAGCCGATTCTGGCGCGGCCAGTGGAATCGAACCCCGTCGAACGTTGTAACGACTAGACCACCCAGGAGGCCCCTGTATTGATTTATTTTTATATTATTTATATTTATTTGATATTTGCTGTAGTGTCGGATGTTCTATACGTTTCACACCTGCACAACTTCCATAGCACTCCGTTTTGCTACAGCACACTGGTTTAAACCAAAAATAAGGCTTTTAGGGGGCAGCGGATAGTGTAGCGGTCTAACACACCGTATCTTGGCTGGTCCGATATGAGTGTTCGCTGCCTGTCCACACCGAAACCCCTCTCTGTTAGTCAGTCGTTGGCCCCGATTGGGGGTGGCATTTGGCTGTCCGTTCCTGAGGGAGGGGGGAGGGGGTGGTGGTCGGCACAAACTCTCTGTGAAGCATGTAAGGGTGTCTCCAGAAAGGGGTCGGTGAGTTCCGTCTCGAAGGAGGCGGATCATCTTCGGCCTCGGAGAGTAGCTTGCCCCATAGAGACGGGCGGCAAGTTTGTGGGGGGAGGGTTAAACAAAATAAATAGAGGGTATAATTGGCTTCCAAACTGGGGAGAAAACAGGGAAAAATCTTAAACAAATTCTTTAAAAAGGTTAATTAAATAGGGCTTTTGTACAAGTGGTCTGTATTTTTGTCTTCACTATTCCTACACGCTTGTGGCGCTTTGCCTTTGTGCTTTGATTCCTCTGCCCTTTCCTCCGCCTCGACGCTGCTCAGCTGTTTCTTTTTCCTCGCAGTTGCTTCACATCAAGAGCAACAAGTTCCTGACAGTGAACAAGCGTCTCCCAGCGCTGCTGGAGAAGAACGCCATGCGGGTTTCTCTCGACCCGGCAGGGAACGAGGGATCCTGGTTCTACATCCAGCCCTTCTGGAAACTACGCAGTGAAGGAGATAACGTGAGTCCTGCACCTGTGAGAGACCTCACTCCATCAGGGGAAAATCTGACTGTGTGGGAGAGACATTTACATTTTAAACATTTAGTAGACTTTCTTATCCAGAGCGGCTTACAAGATGTGCATTAATACATGGTAAGATCAATCATCGTTCACATAAGAAATGGATACATATTACAAAAACTGTTTTAAACATGAAAGCAGTGGTGCTGACAAGTAGTTAGATGTACAGATTTCAGTAGTAGTGGAGTCTGAAGAGGTGGGTGTTGAGTCTCTTGTGGAAGAGGCTCACTCTAACCTGATTGTGTGTGAGAGAGACCTCACCCTAACATGACTGTGTGTGTGAGAGACCTCACCCTAACCTGACTGTGTGTGAGAGAGACCTCACCCTAACCTGAGAGACCTCACCCTAACCTGACTGTAAACTGTGTTTATTACAGACTGTGTTCCTGTGTATATGGATGGTCTCACTGTTTTCCTGTGTATATGGATGTGGTATATGGATGGTGTTTCGTAAAGTGTAAATGATTGCCCTGTTGTAAATTGGCCTGGTCTGTTCTCTTTCATAGCCAGTAGGAGGTCCCTTTGAAAGGTATTCCACTGCTGCACAGTGTGTGCGTGTGTTGCACAGTGCATGAGCTGAAATGTGCGTGTGCGCGTGAGTATGTGTGCTGCACATTGCATGGGTTGCAGTGTGTGTCACTTGCCTGGTTTTGTGTGATGTGCGTGTCCTTAGCAGCGATGAACTGTTTGAGAAACAGGGTTGCACTGCCCTGGCATAGAGTTACTCGCATTTACATTTTAAGCATTTAGCAGATGCTCTTATCCAGAGCGACTTAGACGTTGTGCATTAATACATGGTAGGAACAATTATTGTTCGCGCAAGAGATCAGTGCAGTAATACAGTAATAGACATTGTTGTTGGCAGCTGCATACCATACTTGTAACACTGGGAAGGAAAAAAACTTAAAAATAAATGGTTAAAATTTTAAACAAGTAGGAGTAAACAAGTATACATGTACAAAAAGTATTAAACAAGTAGGCAGTGGTGATGAAAATTGGCTAGATGTACAGAATTCAGTGGTAGTGGAGTCTGAAAGATCACAAGTGATTCCGCAGTCCTGACCGATTGCGGAAGGTTGTTCCACCACCGAGGGGTCAGGACAGAGAAGAGGCGAGACTACGAGGAGCGTGCTGTGATGGGGAGTCAGTGCAGAGAGGAGAGTAGAGTTACTAGCATTCAGTACACTTCTGCTTCCTTCTCACTTTTCTCTGTTTTGCTTTTGACTTATTTTCTGCTGTTCCTTATTTGTCAAATGAGTCAGTGAATGTACCTATAGTAATGTTATTGTGTTGTTATTGGTCTTGACCGACTGCCTTGGCCGAAGAAGGCAGTGTTGACGCGGATGTTTCCATGTGTTATATTTTGGGTTGTTAATGCTTTCTCTGTGTGTTTCATGTCTGTTTGACTTCTCTGTATGAGGATGTAAGTCAGGGGAAAATCTGACCTGCAATTGAGATGATCGGTGTGTGTGTGTGTGTATGAAAGTGATCCGGTCTGTGTTTCGAGGTAAACGGTAACCTGATGTATCAGAGGGATGGTTGCCAGGCGTGTGCACATGCTGTCCACACCCCCTCCTGTGTGTCAGTCTGGAGTGATGTCCACACTGTCTCAGTTGTTGACAGTTCAGTGATCCTTACCTCTCCAGTGTGTGATGTGGTCTGCAGTGTTGGCTGCTCTACAATGCATTTTGTAGGAGTCATTTTTGTGGAATTTGTCATTTTTAAATTTGAACATGTAGACAGGACCTTTATTTTGAAATTCCTGAATCCTGAAGGCTTGATTGAGCGCAGCTGTGTATATTGGGGGTAATGTCAGGTTTGTGGATGGGTTGGGAGTGGGAAAGCATACAGCTTTCGGCTGCACACACACACACACACACACACACACACACACACACACACAAATACAATAATATATTGGCATATTGGTGCATTTTGGAATATTGTTTTATGCATTTTTTCTTTGTAAACAGTTTTTTCTTAATAGATCACCCTCAAAACGGCAACTTTTTGGACTCATAATTCTATGTTTGGAATGTGTGTCAAAGCACCTACTCCCACCTCAGTAGTGGCTTAATAGAACCAATTAGAATAGAAAGCCCCGACACATTTGGTCTGCAGTGATGTCTGATGTTGGTCTCCACTGACTGTCTGTCTGTCTGACTGTCTGTCTGTCTGTTTGTCTCTTCTCCAGGTGGTGGTGGGGGACAAGGTGGTGCTGATGCCTGTCAATGCGGGGCAGCCCCTCCACGCCAGCAACATCGAGCTGCTGGACAACCCCGGCTGCAAGGAGGTCGCCTGCTCCACCTACACCTGTTTAGAACCAATCTCTCACCTCCACCTGTTTAGAACTCATCTCTCACCTCACTCACCTCCACCTGTTTAGAGCCCATCTCTCACCTCACTCACCTCCACCTGTTTAGAGCCCATCTCTCACCTCACTCACCTCCACCTGTTTAGAGCTCATCTCTCACCTCACTCACCTCCACCTGTTTAGAGCCCATCTCTCACCTCACTCACCTCCACCTGTTTAGAGCTCATCTCTCACCTCACTCACCTCCACCTGTTTAGAGCTCATCTCTCACCTCACTCACCTCCACCTGTTTAGAGCCCATCTCTCACCTCACTCACCTCCACCTGTTTAGAGCCCATCTCTCACCTCCACCCCACTCACCTCCACCTGTTTAGAGCCCATCTCTCACCTCCACCCCACTCACCTCCACCTGTTTAGAGCCCATCTCTCACCTCCACCTCACTCACCTCCACCTGTTTAGAGCCCATCTCTCACCCCACTCACCTCCTCCTGTTTAGAACCCATCTCTCACCCCACTCACTTCCACCTGTTTAGAAGCCCATTTCTCACCTCCACCCCACTCCACTACACCTGTTTGGGGAGTTTTCACCTTTTCATCTTGCCAGTGACACTAATGGGTTAAAAACAGAGACTGGACAGCTTCCTGGGTGGTCTAGCGGTTACAACGTTCGGCGCTGGCCTCTGTGACCGGAGTTCGATTCCACCAGCCGCGCCAGTATCGGCTCTGGCTGGGAGTGCCACTAGGGGGAGGCAATTGGCTGTCCGCCCCAGGGAGGGGGGAGGGAAGCCGATATGAGTTTGCTGTGTATAGGAGTGGCTCTGTACCGGAGTTACAGTCAGTGGCTTACAGAGTGCCGGCTCGGAGGAGGTGGTACATCGCCTTTGTCACTGCTGGTCTCAGGGCTACGGCAGTGAACTCACAATACAAGGGGGGGATTGACATGGGATAAAATCTGAAACAAATTCTTTAAAGAAAAAAAGAGGCTGAAGTGTGGCTACTTCTAATCTTGGTTTCCCGGGTAACAGGTTAACGCTGTCAACTGCAACACCAGCTGGAAAGTCACTCTGTTCATGAAGTTCAGCGACTACAAGGAGGACATCTTAAAGGGAGTGAGTACCCTGTCGTCTGGTCCTGTTCACGGTGAATACAAATGAGGTAATGGCTGTTTAAGGGTGTGGTGCATGGTCCGTCTCCCAGGGCGATGTGGTCAGGCTGTTCCACGCCGAGCAGGAGAAGTTCCTGACGTGTGATGAGTACAAGAAGCAGCAGCACATCTTCCTGAGAACCACGCTGCGCCAGTCTGCCACCTCCGCCACCAGCTCCAAGGCCCTCTGGGAAATCGAAGTGAGTCGACTGCCATCTTCTCCTTTATTCCTGCTGAGTTTTGGTTAAAAAAAACACATCTTGTATAACTACACAGCTGGTCAAGAACAAATCCACTACCTCATGACAGAAAAGGAATTATGTCCAAACTTTAAATTGAATTTAGAGTTGAATTGATTGCACTACTCTGTGGTATCTAACCCTAGCACAGGGTGTGATGTTAAAGCCGTGAGGCCCAGCTGTCAGAGATGTGGTTTGAAACCCGTCTCTACCAGACCGGCCTTGGTCGTCCGCCTGCCCCCTGTCATTTGGCTGTCCACTCCAGGGGGGGGAGGGGGGGGAGCCGGGGGAGGGTGAGAATTCAGAGCTGAAAATATATTGGCTACTAAAAATAAATAAAACCCTGCTTTTTGCTTCCTAGAGATTTCTTTTTTATTTCTTAATTTTCAGAACATTTTTTTATTCGTTTTTATTACCCAGCACCTTAGAAATATTATAGATGTGGGTAATAATAATAATAATAACCCCTCATTTATATAGCACTTTTCATCACAAAGCAGTCTCAAAGTGCTTAACAGAAAATTAATATAATTTTAAAAACTGTATGTATGTGTGTGCGTGTGCATATGCATATGCACGCCAAACTCAGCCATAAAATGTAATGGATAAGTATGTTTTGAGTCTGGATTTAAAAACATTAATGGAATCAGCCTCCCTAATAGAAATGGGGAGGCTATTCCATAGAAAAGGAGCTCTAAAATAGAATGCCCTACCTCCAACAGTTTTTTTGGCCACGGGCGGGACAAATTCTAGCCTCAATAGGAAGCCAATGCAGAGTAAATAAAATAGGGGTAATGTGCTCGGTGTGTCTCGTTCTAGTGAGGATTCTGGCTGCCGCATTTTTAACGAGCTGGAGGCTCCTTAAAGCATTTTTTGGGCAACCAGAATAGACAGAGTTACAGTAGTCCAACCTTGACGAAACAAAGGCGTGAATCAATTTTTCAGCATCTTGTTGTTAAATAAATTGTCGAACTTTTGCTATATTTTTAATATGGAAAAATGATGTTTTTGTCACCTTGTTGATTTGGGACTTGAAACTTATGTATGGTATGCCACTCGGAAACTGTACTGATGCTATATCATGGCCTCGTATATTTGTGAATATACACACAATTCAGCACCCAGGACCGGAAGGATCCATGATCTAATCAGTAGTGACTTGTGCCCAGTAGATGATGTGCGTTGTGTTGCAGGTGGTGCACTATGACCCGTGCAGGGGAGGAGCTGGCCAGTGGAACAGCCTGTTCCGCTTCAAGCACTTGGCCACAGGAAACTACCTGGCTGCAGAGGTGAGAGCGTTTGCACCCACCCCCGAAAACACCTCCCCTCTCCCTTCCTCCACTTAACTAAACTTTCCTCTACCTGTGGATTTTCTGAGGAAGAAGATTAAAAAGATTAAAAAAAACTATTTTAATTTAACACAGAAGTTTGGTATTTTAATCTAAAAGGAAGTTTGATGAACCTATTTTATTTGAATTAAATTAAAGCCACTTTCCCACTGTAGAGCTGAACCAGGCTGGCTCATTATAGCCTTTCCCACTGTAGAGCTGAACCAGGCTGGCTCATTATAGCCTTTCCCACTGTAGAGCTGAACCAGGCTGGCTCATTATAGCCTTTCCCACTGTAGAGCTGAACCAGGCTGGCTCATTATAGCCTTTCCCACTGAGCTGAACCAGGTCATCCATGGCTATCAGACATTTTCCATAAATTTTGTTTCAGATTTTTCCCAGATTTCTCCTCAATTTGGAAGCCAATTATACCATGAATTTATTTACATTAACCCTCCCCCATGAACTTGCCACCCAAGCTACTCTCCGAGGCCGGTGATGATCCGCCTCCTTCGAGACGGAACTAACCAACGCCCTTTCTGGAGACTTCCTTACGTGCTTCACAGCAAGTTTGTGCCGACCGCCCATCGCCCTCCTCACTCAGGAGCAGACAGCCAAACGGCGCCCCCCTGATTGGGGCTAACGGCCAGGGCCGGTCTATACACACACATTATAAAACTTCCAACCAATGAACACCCAGGGACTACGTATAATTTCGCCGCAGCGGCTGATAACCCCAGTGAGCTGAGGACACCGCACACCGGCAACGAAGCTGAAAGACGCGACCTCTCCCGTTGTCAGCCAGTAGATGGCGCTGTTTGCATTGGAATGCCAGCAGCCGCTGCACGCTTACGGTTCCAGACGGCAGCGCGCGCTCCTGACAGCGGCTGTCAGAGATGCAGATCTTCAGTGCGGGTTTTTTATCTCCGGACGACCCTAGAGGAGCGCGCGGGCGTGGTGTCTGCCGTCGGAACACGCGGCGCTCGTTTCCGCCCGGTTCGCAGCGAACGCGGGTGTCGATCGTGGGCAGGCTACTCCATCACCCCGTGTGTCACTGCTGCAGGGAGCGCCTGCCTGTCGGGGACGTGACTCAGCTCCCATTGGTTGCCTCGTTGTTTGGGGGAGTGGGGGGTTTTGCTCGAGACCGACACGTGCCTTTCCCGTGACCGCAGGTCTGCTGTTGTCCGCAGGTGAATCCAGACTTTCGGGCCGACAGCGCGGACTCCAAAGACGGAGTAAGTCTCTGCGCTGGCTGTTGCTTTCCCCTCTTTCCTCCCCCTCTCTCTCTCTCTCTCCGCTGAGCTGTTCTAATCACACTCCTTTCCTGACTCTCTCTCTGTGTGAAGCACACGATGAATCCCCTTCATACACACTCCTGTGCCGATGCAGGCTGCAGCAGCAGAATCCTCAACAGCCAGTAGAGACAGTCCTAGCAGAAGATATTTGCATTTTGGACGAATGAGAAAGGGGGGAGCGTGGGGGGAAATGAAAAATGAAAAATGATCTAAATTTGGTTGACGCCCCTGCAGGAGACTTAGACCGAGGGCCATTTACACATGTTTTTCATTATAAGCCACTTTTCACTGCCTGACTGCAGTTGGAGCTGTACTACCAGTGCATGTGTTATTGTGCAATGAGGCGGGGAACACCCTGCAGACCGGGTCTCAGGACTCTTGCTCCATTCTGGACTCTTTTCTACACCCAGAGATAGTACTTTAGATACACTACCCACGGCCCTGTTTTATTCATTTTCTATACATTTTTCCTCCCAATTTAGTAGCCAATTACACCCTCTATTTATTTAGATTTGCCCTCCCCACACGAGTCCGCCGCTCGTCTCTACGAGGCAAGCTAATTCTCAGAGAGCAGCAAACTCTGCTTCCTTCAAGACCGAATTTCCCCACCCACTTTCTGGAGACTTAATTTCACCCCATCGGATTACGGGACAAATCTTTCAAGCGCTTGATTAATTGTTGTTAAATGTTTTAATTACATATATTTGTGTAAATCCCGGATAAAACTATTCAATATTGACTTAATGTAAGTATCAGCAGATATATCTGTGCCGATCAGGCAGTTTATTGCTCATGAAAAATCACCAACGTTTCCAGTCTGTTTCAAAGACTGCACCCCACACACTTAATGGAGGGATTTCAGTTAAAAGTGTAGCCTGTTCTTTGAAGTGATTCAGTTGATGTTTACTCAATTAAACCACTTATTGTTATTGATATTCTGTAACGTGACGTGAAGAAAGAGATTGCTATTAAGAGAAAGGTTTATGAATACTTACCAACGGATTGTTCAATTAATTGGCACGCTTGTTTATTAAGCAAAATAAATTAAATCCGGTTGAGGGGTTGAGATCTACGGCCGGTTTAACGGTAGGATTTCAGCCTCCTATATTCCCAGCTCAGTGGCCACCACTGGTATAGCATGAGGATCAGGAAGTATATTTCTATTTATGCATGTGGGGTTCAGACAGACTGTATTCTAAAATACAGTTGTATATGAATAGCTACTCATTTAAAACGTCAGTTTGTTGTTATTGTTGTTTGTTATAATAAAGCTTTAAAAAGAAAGACCTTAGGGTTAATGATATGTCTGTCATTAAATCACAAGTTTGATTCTTTGAAAGAACAACAGTTGCAATGCCAGTGAAAGTTTGGCTAGAAAACTAATTTCCTTTAGTTTTATAGAACTTCCTGTTTAAGCACAACCACTTCTGTTTAAAAAAAAAATGAAATCTGAATACAGACGCAAATAATTGTGTTGGTTGAACAGATACAGATGCAGATAGTGATGTCTAATAATCAGTGTAACGTATGATGCTTGATGGGCTTCACTGTTAAAGCAGGCCGGACAGTGGCTGGGCCTCTTAGCAACAACGTCTCTGGTACAGAGTGATTTGGTCCGTGTTGTGTGGGTGGCTGTCTAAAATCTGCCTGTGTGTTGTGCCTGGCAGGTGTGTGTTGTCTCAGTGTGTGTTGTATGTGGTAGATGTGTGTATGTTAGGGGTGTAACGGTACACAGAAATCATGGTTCGGTACGTACCTCAGATTTGAAGTCACGGTTCGGTACGTTTTCGGTACACTGGGGGGGGGGAAAAGAAATGCAAAACATAAAATAGCTTTTCATTTATTATGAACTTTGTAAACAGTGGCTAATTGGCCATAATTTACTGAACAAAGTAAGGCACATATCTTTCTTAAATATATATTTTTTTCCATCAATACTGCTGCAACCGCACACAAAAAAAGTTCTGCACGTGCGTTAGTGGTTAAAGAAAGATTGCATTCGTTTTTTAATGAACCGAATGGTTCAGTACCAGTACCAATGTGTGTACTGTTACACCCCTAGTATGTATCTATGTATATATATATATATATAGTGTATATATTCATACAGTATGTATATGTGTGTATATATGCATAGTGTTCATATTCATACACACACACAACCTGTCTGTATGTGTTGTGTGTCTGAGAGTGTTTAGTTTGTTTGTGGCTTTGTAAAAACCTGTCATTGTGTGAATTATGTCTGAAAGTGTTGTTTGTGGTGACTTTGTAAAACCTGTCGGGGTCTGTAGAAGAAGAGGGTTACTGCAGCAGTGGTGTCCGTCCCCGTCCCCCCTTCGTGTGTGTCCTGGGGTCCCCCCCACAGCAGCGGTGGGTTATGTAATCTCAGCGCTCGCCGCCTAGCACGATGTTCGCTGCATTAGTATTCCACCGCAGTCACTGCAGCCTCGACGCAGACAGGAGCCTTACATAACGTCTGCCTCTCCAACAGCCAGAGAGAGAGAGAGGGACGTGCTGTCTGACCCAGCATCTCAATGAGTCGGGAGAGGGAGGGAGGGAGGGAGGGAAAGGGAGAGAGAGAGAGAGAGGAGGAGGAGAGAGAGAGAGAGAGATAGAGAGGAGGGAGGAGGAGAGAGAGAGAGAGACGTGCTGTCTGACCCAGCATCTCAATGAGTCGGGAGAGGGGGGAGAGAGGGAAGGAGGGAGAGAGAGAGAGAGAAAGCGAGGGAGAGCGAGGGGGAACTGGACGTGCTGTCTGCCCCAGCATCCCAATGAGTCGGGAGGGAGAGAGAGAGAGAGAGAGAGAGAGAGGGGGAACCGATGGGAGGGAGGGAGAAGAGAGAGGAGAGAGAAAAGCAAGAGAGGGGGAACCGGACGTGCTGTCTGCCCCAGCTTCAGGATGAGTCATGGGAGAGAGACAGAGACCGAGACAGAGTGAGAGGAGAGTGCTAATTTTCAACATTTGCGAAAAACAGACAAACAGAAATATGACTCCCGCAGAGCAGCAGCCCAATGTGTTTCAGACTGAGAAACCCTGAGTGACCTCTGAGCGATCTTTCACTTCCAACTTCAGCGTTTTAAAATCACATCATGGCAAAGCCTACATACAGTAGAGCGATAGAAACATTGCACATTATATTTTACTTCACTGTCTGAAGATGTGGGTAATTCATGTTTACATATTTTTTAATATTTTATTTATGCATGTTCGTGTTAATTGAGTCTTAATTGATTCATGGAATGGATGTTGAATTAATTTACTTTTAAGCATAAGTGTGTCTCATTGTTTCACTTTTTGGACGTTTTGAATTTAGAATCTTAGCATCCTGCTCATTGTCATTGCCTATGCAGCTCGTTAGAACAGAGAGAGACAGAGCGAGAGAGAGGATGAGGGAGACAGAGAGAGAGAGAGAGAATGAGAGAGACAATGAGAGAATGAGAGAGAATGGTTGAACCTGAATGTAAGGATTAACCCTTCCTGTGATCTAGTTCCTCTCAGTTAAGAATGATCTCTTATTGCCTCTGTTATAACCGTCTCAGATGTGTGAAATAGTCTGTCCGTCACACACAGACGCAGTAGGCTGCACTTCTCCACACGGGCAAAAGTGATTCTGCTTTTATTTGCTTTTAAACAAGCAGCCTTTAAGTCTTTATTTTTAATTTTTATGTTTTTTTAAGTTTTACCATTTTTTAAATCGCTAATTGACCCATGTCCTTGCCTCACTGCTCTGGCTCCTGTACCCACACAGCGGGCTCCAAACAAGGAGCGTGCGCTCCTCCGACACACTTCCTGACAAGCCAGTCATCATTCTCTCCACTCTGAGCCGCGCGGTGTACTATATATGAACTCTCGCTAATAACCCGCTGGTAAGCTGTAGATGGCAGGTGGGCTGGGCTGACGTACAGTAGGTGGCAGCTAGGGGGCGCCGTTGTTGCAGTAACCTCACGGAACTCTGGTCGACCTCATTCCACCCTACCAGGCGGAGACGAAGCCAAACGTGTCCTGCAGCTGTGCACTGCTGCTTGTAGTCAACTAATAGACAAGTGGTTAATTTAGACTCCGAAGCCCCTGATATGCCCGTGTGTCCAAACAGACTTGCAGATGTAATTGATCCCACAGAATCCCTGTGGACACACAGAGTCTACATTTACATGTGTTCATCGGGCGGACGCTTTTGTCCAAAGTGCTTTACGAGGCCGTTATGGCAAAACGACACTAAATGCAAATGACATTTTTACATTTTTCATTGAATGCATTTAGCAGACACTCTTATCCCGAGCGACTTACAGGATGTGCATTAATACATGGTATGATCAAACATTGTTCGCGCAAGAGATCAGTGCAGTAATACAGTAATAGACATCATTGTTGGCAGCTGCAAAAACCTGTAATACAGGGAAAGAAAAGCTGAGTAAATAATTATTTTTTTAAAAAATAAATAAAAAATAGTTTGAGAATTGTTGTTATTTCAAATTTTTCCCCGTTTTTCTCCGCCGGCTCTCCCTCCCCCCTCCCCCGGAGGCGGACAGCCAAATGCCGCCTCCGATTCGGGGCTGACGACCAGGGCCGGTCTGGTAGAGACGCGGATTTCGAACAGCTTCCCTGACAGGCAGCGCACACGCTACACCAAAGTGTGGCGCGTTAGACCGCTACGCCATCAGCCGCCCTGATAAAGTTTTAAACAAGGAAGGCGAGACCACGAGGAGTGGGTGCCTGGGGCCCGGAGGGATGGGACCGTCAGTTTGCCAGAGGAGGCGGAGAGGAGGGGTCTGGCTGGGGTGTAGGGTGTAGAGTGTCTGGAAGTAGGAGGGAGCTGTTGCTCCAGTTTTATGCACACGGACACTTAACACGTTGTTAGGCCTAATTGGTATTGAGGCGGTAGAACAGAGAGGACTCAAATGAAATGGTTACATAATGTGCTTTATTTAATTGTAGCTGTAACTGTAAACTTTAGTTCCCAGGCTGAATGGGAGTGGTGGAATATGGAAGGGCCTGTATGTCTCTCTCTCAAATTCAAATTCAATTTCAAATTGGCTTTATTTGCATGACAAGTGAACTTGTGTTGCTAAAGCATTAAAATACATATATGAGAATAACAACACACCCCCTCCCACACAACATGTCTACCCCACATTATAGAATTTTTAACAACCTGATTATGCGGCATCTGTTCCATATATGAGACAGATGCATATATAAGCATAGAACATAGCACGTTTAGCCCACACCCTCTCTCAAATTATGACAGTCTCTCTCTCTCTCTCTCTCTCTCTCTCTCTCTCTCTCTCTCTCTCTCTCTCTCTCTCTCTCTCTCTCTCTCTCAGACAGAGGGTGACTCTCTCTCCTCTAAGAAGAAGGGGCAGGCGGTGGAGAAGATTGCCTACACATTGGTTTCCGTTCCCCACGGCAACGACATCGCCTCCCTGTTTGAGCTGGACGCCACCACCCTGCAAAGGGCCGACTGCCTGGTGCCCAGGTCTGTGGCCCTCCCCTTCCTCTCTCAGCTAATCACCACTGCTCTCACACCGACCCTTCCCCTCTCAGCCAATCACCACTGCTCTCACACCAACCCTCCCCTTCCTCTCTCAGCTAATCACCACTGCTCTCACACCAACCCTTCCCCTCTCAGCCAATCACCACTGCTTTTACACCAACCCTCCCCTTCCTCTCTCAGCTAATCACCACTGCTCTCACACCAACCCTTCCCCTCTCAGCCAATCACCACTGCTTTTACACCAACCCTCCCCTTCCTCTCTCAGCCAATCACCACTGCTCTCACACCAACCCTCCCCTACCTCTCTCAGCCAATCACCACTGCTCTCCCCTTCCTCTGTCAGCCAATCACCAGTGCTCTCAGTCTGTTTAATTAGACTAGCGCCTCCCACATCCAGTCTATTACTGAATGGAGTTGAGCGATCCGGGAATGAGAGTCTGAGTAAGTCTGGGCCTCTGTGAGTGATCTGGGATGCCTCTCTGAGTGAGTCTGGGCCTCTGTGAGTGAGTCACTGAGTCACGGCCTCTGTGAGTGAGTGAGTCACGGCCTCTCTGAGTGAGTCTGGGCCTCTGTGAGTGAGTCACTGAGTCACAGCCTCTCTGAGACTGCAGACGCTGGAAGGCTCACTAAGTTGCTCAGTGACTCAGTGTAAGGACTGAGGTTTGACTGCAGGACTGAAATTGGAGAAGCTTATGTACATGCTGTCAAATTCTTAAAATAGTATCACTGACTAGTTATGGGGCATGGACCCCAGTCTTGGCTCTGAGCACCAGGACGTCTCAGGACTGTTGTCCTGTCCCTTGTTGCTCCAGTGTGAGTTTGCCAAGTTTGGTGCTGGTCTGTTCTTTAGGCATATTGGTGAGCAGTGACATCACACCTCTCTATCTGTCTCTGTCTCTCTCTCTCTCTTAGGAACTCTTATGTCCGATTGCGGCACCTCTGCACCAACACCTGGGTGACCAGCACCAACATCCCGATCGACGCAGAGGAAGAGCGGCCCGTCATGCTGAAGGTTCAACCCACCCCGCCCCGACTCAGCCCCCATTGGCTACCCATTGTCCATCCTGTTTTGCCATTCGTAGACGCCCCCGCTTTTATAAATTCTTTGACCCTGGTTGCAGATAACTGCCACATGCATTCCTCTAAGTGTAGATTGATTGATTGAATTTATCATTGGATTTATATTATCAAGGAACTCAAAGCTCTTTATAGGGGCAACTCACCTCAACCACCACTAATGTGCAGCACCCACCTGGGTGAACACGACGGCAGCCATAGTGCACCAGTACAAGCTCACTACACATCAGATACACAGTGGAGAGGAGAGGATGGAGCCATGGGATCTTTTATGACCACAAAGACCAGAACCTCGGTTTTTACCGTCCCATCCGAACGACGGACATGTAGTCCCATGGGATCAAACCCACAACCATGCTCTACCAACTGAGCTACGGAACCACCAAAGCCAGTAGCCAGTCGAGCAAAGCCAGTGCTGGTTTGTGTTCCATCCGATCCCTTGAGTAGTTAAGGTCATTGAGAACATGCTTTTGTGGGCTTCCTCGATTGCCTTCCCTTTTTATCAGAATTCAGGTTTGGCTGGATTTTCCTCAAGATTTCTCTGATTTCTCCACCCAAATACATAACCTCCAACACAACCTCCCCAGCCCTGTTTTCCGTGAGAGTCCCAGGGTCTGCCGGTGTTTCTTTCACTTTAAAATCAGCAAAACAGTTCACACCCAAGAAGTCAGGTGAGGGGATGTAACTGTGGGATCAAACTAGATGAATCCAAAATGCAGTGTACAGAAGAAGAGCTCCCTGTGGACCCTGCTGTTGCTCCGGGACTCGGGTTCGAGCCCTGCTCTAAGGCCTTAGCCTTCTGCTGTCCCGGGATGGCATGTATGCCATCTGCTGAGTTTGGGGTTTGCAGGGCCTACTCCTTACCTATACGGCACAGGGTGTTCTAGAGTGCATTATTAGGATGATAGGATGTATATATTAGGGGTGTAACAGTACACAAGAATCACGGTTCGGTACGTA
This sequence comes from Aldrovandia affinis, assembly GCA_029706075.1. Taxonomy (NCBI): domain Eukaryota; kingdom Metazoa; phylum Chordata; class Actinopteri; order Notacanthiformes; family Halosauridae; genus Aldrovandia; species Aldrovandia affinis. The sequence continues at coordinate 4,918,165 of JAINUG010000023.1, forward strand.
CCTCGGTTTTGAAGTCACAGTTTGGTATGTTTTCGGTACAGCAGGGGAAAAAATAAATGCAAAACATAAAATTGATTTTATTAGTTATATAATATCATTTATTATGAACTTTGTGAACAGTGGCTAATTGGCCATAATTTACTGAACAAAGTACTGAAATGCGAACGAGAGGGAACTTCGTAGCAGCGCTCAGTCACTTTCAACATGTGTTTAAAACCCGTGTTCTCAACAACTGAGTATGGTCGCAGATCCGCTGCTATAAAAACACCTACGGCGTTTGTTATTGCTTTGGCCCGGTCTGAATTATCAGAGAGAGGCTGCTGAAATGCCATGGCGAGCTGGAGTTTTGAATTAAGTTCCGCACACACAAAAAATTCTGCACGTGCGTTAGTGGTTAAAGCAAGATTGCATTAGTTCTGTTCACAGCGCGTACCGAACCCAAAGTCCTGTACCGAATGCTTCGGTACCAATACGTGTACCGTTACACCACTAGTATATCGGCTCTGTGAATGAAAGGAGAAGGACCTTTGTGCTAGCTCCCGCTCTCCCGATGTACCCGTGGGTCCTACAGATTGGGACCTGCCCCACGAAGGAGGACAAGGAGGCCTTTGCCATCGTGTCCGTGCCGCTGTCTGAGGTCCGAGATCTCGACTTCGCCAACGACGCCAACAAGGTCCTGGAGTCCACGGTGCGGAAGCTCCAACACGGGAACATCACCCAGAACGAGAGGAGGTAACCGCGGTCACTGGCATCATGCGCCACTCGGGAGGAGAGTAACGACAGTGTAGGATGTAGCCTGTTCACTTAATAACACGTCTACACCCACGGTGACCGGGGTTTGATTCCGCTGGTCACGCCAGTTTCGGCTCTGGCCAGGAGTGCCACTAAGGGGCGGCAACTGGCTGGATGTCCACCCCAGGGAGGAGAGATAAAAGCAGTAGGAAAGGCTTGCTGCATATATGAGTGGTCCTGTGTGTCGGTGGCGCTTTGGCTTAGGCGGGTGCCGGCTCGGAGGAGGTGGTGCAGCGCTCGCTACCAGCCAGACGACGGCAGCGAGTTCTCATACGAGGGAGGGGATGATTGGCATGAAAAAGAGAGGGGGGTATAAATGGACACTAACAAAATGGGGGGAAAACGGCAAAAATAAAAAATATTTAAAATAACACATCCACACTGCTGAGAAAAAGCCTGTTCAATTGAATACATATTCACACAACACAGGAGGCTAATGACACATTGTCTATCTTTTATTAGGATCTCCTTTTGCCAACAGTTGGGCAGGTCTTCTAAACATTCCTTTAAGTGAACTTACAGCGGTGTACAGTTCTTTAAAATGTAGGGGCAGGTTCACAGAGCCAGATTAAGTGTACTCCTGAACTAAAAGGCCCATTGAAAGGAAAATCTCTATTAAAAATTATTTTCTGGGCTGGCGGATAGCGTAGCGGTCTAACGCACGGTACGAGTGTGCGCTGCCTGTCAGGGATGAGGTTCGAAACCCGTCTCTACCAGACCGGGGCCCTGGTCGTCAGCCCTGATCAGGGGTGGCGCTTGGCTGCCCGCCCCAGGGGGAGGGGGGAAGGGGGAGGATGAGCCGGCTCAGGTCGTGAAGCACGTAAGGGTGTCTCCAGAATGTGTGTGGGCGAATTCCGTCTTAAAGCAGAGTTCGCTGCCATTGGTGAATTGACTATGTCTCATTGCGTAGCGGCGCCTCCTCTGGTCAGTCGGGAAGCTGCAGTCCGCCTGCACAAGCTGCACAGGAAGGCTCCTCCCTCCTCTGACTCTGTGTCTGTGTGAGCTCACCTCGTGCACTGCAGAGTGCTTATCTGTATTCTCCCAGAATGACAGAGGAGGTTGCAGGGATGAGCTTGGCTCATGAATACAATTGGGCAATTTGTGAGAAAAATAAGTGCTTTTCAGTGCAGGTGGAGGAAAAAACCACCTTCAACTAATGGCACATTCACACCGTAAGACAGTCCGCTACACAAATGAAACACCCAGGCTGCAAGGAAGCAGATTAACTGCCATTTAATTAATGACCCTTTCACAGGACTGCAGGACGAGGCCTGTTCATGTGCATAGCTGGCCGCTCTGAAGTTAAAGGAGGTTAACTCTTAATTTCAGAAGTTATGAAAGCCTGCTCCCTCTAATTGTGGTGAGAGGGAATGTGAGAGAATTTTTATTTTTTTAAGTATAGTTTCTAATTTTCCAATTTGGTTGCCAATTATACCCTCTATTTATCTTAATTCACCCTCCCTCACGAGTCCCCCGCCCGTCCTCCGGGTAACAAGACAATTTCCCGGGCCGGTAGATCCGTGTCCTTGATAGGCAGCACACACTCTTACAGGACCAGCCAAATACAGGTTAATTAGACGACTACGCTATCCACCAGCCCCTGAGAATGTGTCCTTAATGCTGTGTGTGTTGACCCGTGCTCTTTCGTCCCCCCCGTCAGGTTTGTCACCAAGCTGCTGGAGGATCTGATCTTCTTTGTGTCGGACGTCCCGAACAACGGACAGGAGGTGCTGTGTGTGGTCATCTCCAAGCCCAACCGGGAGAGACAAAAACTCATGAGGGAGCAGAACATCCTGGCCCAGGTCAGCCCACTCCCAGCCATCAAAATAACAACTATAATATACTACTAGTGCTATTACTACTGCTAGTAGTATGTTATAATTGTGCTTCTGTGTGGCTCAGTAGGTAGACCATTGGGGCCACATATACTGAACAATGTATGCATTCACTACTGTAAGTCGCTTTGGATAAAAGCGTCTGCTAAATGGCATATATTATTATATATTATTATTATTATTATATTATTATTATTATTATTATTACTAATAATGATAATGAATTGATTCCTATATAGTCATCCCATGGGCTCAAAGAGCTTGACAGTGACGGGTGTAAACTAACCAGCCTGGTGTGTTAGACCGCTACGCTATCCGCCACCCCCCGTTATCACAATTCTGAACTGCATGTTTAGCACATTTACAGAAATGTGCAAAATAGAAGGAGCATCTTTCTGTACATTTTCATAAAGACTGATGTGAGCCGCTGCTCTTTTCACCCCGCGGTCTGAAAGTCAACAGACTCATGGTGACGTAGCTCTATTCAGGTAGACTGTGGGTGCCCGATTGACCAGTGGGGGGCGCCGTTTTGTTTTCATCCCACTTGTGTTACTGATCCCTTACCCCGCGTTCTAACAGCAGGCGATACTAGGCGATGAAATCGCCCAGTGGGCGTTCCCCACGTGTGTTGTCACGCTTGAATGGCCTCCTCAAAGTGCTTCCGACATGCTTACGAAATTTTTGCATGGTAAACAAATAGTTCATCATAGATTTTGAGAATCTTTATTATAAATATTAGTTGGCTAGCAGTATTGTTTCTTTCAATCATGAACCGCAAACTCAAACTCAGAAGGCTTTTTACAAGCATTGTATAGTATGGGGGTAATGCAGACCGCTGTTATCAGTTTCTCCTCATTCATGTTGAAGTGTCGAACTAGGAACCAAATTTCGGTGTTGTGTTGGTTCCGCGTGGAAGGTAAAAACAGCAACACATGAATTTGATTGGCTCTTACCGGGCGATATCGCCCGAAAGTTCAGGATTTTCAACTTTTCTGTGTCGCCGCCACACCCACAAATCACCGAATCGCTGAATCGCCCGCAGTCGCCCGCTCTCATAGACAATTAATGCATTTCGGGCAACTAGTTGCCGCTGTTAGAACGCAGGATTAGGGATGTGTAACCACTAGCGGTGGTGCTTTTTCACTGAACTGTGTGTGATTGACATTGTCATATACGTGTAATTCTTACACAACATCACTCATTCCGAAAGCACTGATATTTGCAGAAGATGTGTAAGAGTGTGAACTTGAGCTACCTTTTGAGATGACTGAAAAGCGATGTTGGATGAAGGTTTTTTGGGCCACGACTGGCCCGACTCCTCTCAGCTCCTGTGTGCTGAGCTGTGTGGCTCTCCCCTCCTCAGTCCTGTGGCAGTCTCTTATTTCTCTTTAATTTTATTCAAACTGCACGTTACTGGCGCTGCTTCCCTCTTCCCCCTCATTGAGATGCATTTCAAAGCCCGAAGGAGGTTCACAGGAAACCCGCCGAAGATTTGCACACTCGAAAAGGAAGCACGGCTCAAACCTGCGGACGCCTACGTGCGGTCTTGACCGTTGAAGTCCCCCTGAAGGATTATGAGTAACCATTTTATCTGCCATTTTGCTTTTTAATTTCCATTCATTAATTGTGCCACCTGGTGATGGCGATGATAAGAACGTTTTTTGGATCCGCAGGGTCCCGGAACATGAACAGGCTCCCATCTTTTTATCCACCTACACTGTGCAGATGTGTCACATCAGAATGACTGGCAGTTTGTTTATGTTCCGTTTCCAACATTGGAGGAGGAGGGTGTTTGCTATATGTGATATCTGGACCTGCTAGAGAAGGGAAATGTTTGTTATAAAATGTATAGGGTTTTTTTTTTGTTGCTTATTATACCCTCTTTATCTCAATTCACCCTCCCCCACGAGTCCGCCTCCCATCCACCGGGTAACAAGACAATTTTTCTGTGCCGGTAGATCTGCCTCCTCCGAGACGGAACCCGACCACTGCTCCTTGATGAACTTGAGCCAGCTCACCATCCCCCTGGGGCGTACAGCCAAACGCCGCCACCGATCGGGGCTGGTAGAGACGGGTTTTGAACCGTGTCCCTGATGGGCAGGGAAATGTTTGTTTGATTGCTGTGTAGAATCTCCAGATACTACACAGGTGATGGCGATGATGGTTCTGTGGTTTTCCACAGAATATACTATTTCCTAACACATGGGGTCACCTACAGTTAGTGGCCAGAAAGGAGGAAACACTTGTGTACAGGAGGGACACAAAGTAAATTGAAAGCAAGTGCTGTTCCTGAGTTACTTACCTAATTAACATCCCAGCATGCTCAGGGTCATGTATAAAAATGCTGGGCAGGCCTGGTTGCCAATAATTATGGCTACTGTGTCTAGAAGAATAGATCTGTGACTTTGAAAGATGGGAGATGGTTGGGGAACGTTTAGCAGGAGTTTCAGTGATGAAGACCGCTCAATGTGCTGATGTTTCACGAGAAACAGGGACTGAGGCGATGTCGGCATGGAACTCTGAAGGAAAGAGATCACCAACAAAGGGCAGCTGTGGTCTGAGGCGCACTCTTCTCGACTGTATATTAGTTTGAGGTGCAAGGCTAAACAGGCGAGCAACTCTAAACCAATTGACTGCAAATTTCAATCTAGGGTATGAGCAGGCAGTTTCATCCAAAAAGGTCCTTTGAGAACTCTAGAGAACAGGACACTGTAGTTGTATCTTATTGGTGTTTCTACCTTTTTTGGCAACAACCTGTATGTACAAAATAGAGAAGAAAAAAAGAATGTAGCCAACTTTAAACTTTTTAATGGACGCATTTTGACTAAAGTTTAGAGGGGCATGACGATAAGATTTTAAGTTTGTCAGCTATATGGAAAAAATATAAAGAATGTGGATAATATATAATATTACCATTAATATTTCCTTTCTTTTTTTTGTCTGCACTCAGTGTCTAGCCACCTCCTGAGGTGAAATCAAAAACTAGTAAAAAGTAGTCTTCATGCCTTTCTGGCATCTCCATATAGCAGAAGCACAGCAGGATGTGTGTGAAATCACCTCGCTCTTATTTCATGTTCTGTGTGGTTTTCTTTCCACGAGATCAGAGGAAAAGTGACTGGTTTGCAACTCCCAGTCCAATTCCCAATTTAGTTGCCAATTATACCCTCTATTTGTCTCAATTCACCCTCCCCCACGAGACCACCTCCCGTCCCGGTAACAAGACAATTTTTCCGGGCCGGTAGATCCGCCTCCTCCGAGACGGAAACCGACCACGGACGCCCTTCCTGCTCCTCGATGAACTCGAGACGGTTCACCCTCCCCCTGGGGCGGTCAGCCAAATGCTGCCCCCGATTGGGGCTGATGACCAGGCCCGGTCTGGTAGAGACTGTTTTGACCATGACCATGACAGGCAGCACACCAAAATAGCCAAAAGCCAAAATACGGTGCGTTAGACCGCTATGCTGTCCGGCACCCACAGAGGAGTCCGTTTTAACCAGATTACTACAGGAAGAGCTGTTGTGTCATGGAAATGATGTGGATTCTTTTATCAGGGCACTGCTGTCTGTTGAGAGGTGTGTTGAAATACTGGGCTGTGTGCTGGTCCATCTCCGTCACAAAAATATAATTCATTATTTTTGCCCCACACATTGGCCTCTATTTTTCCTGTGTGCTTGCCTTTGTCTCCGCACATTGGTCTTTGAGACGCGTCGGGCTGCTAAAACGACTAATATCCGTGTCATGGTCGCCAGCACACGCACCCTGTGATGTCTCCCTGTCCTGAGCCCCCTGTGATGTCTCCCTGTCCTGAGCCCCCTGTGATGTCTCCCTGTCCCGCAGATTTTCGGGATCCTCAAAGCCCCGTTCACTGGCGTGGGGGAGGGGCCCATGCTGAAGCTGGAGGATTTGGGGGACCAGCGATACGCCCCCTTTAAGTACATGCTGAGACTGTGCTACCGTGTGCTGCGCCACTCCCAGCAGGACTACCGCAAGAACCAGGCATGTGCACAATTCACACTCACAGCCCCAGCTCCTATGCGTAATGACCGCTCGCCCGATAGCTAGGCCCCGGAATACGCCCTGGTGGTGGGCAGGGGGGTTTGACGTTGGCCTTCTCCCGAACAGGAGTACATCGCCAAGAAGTTCTCCATCATGCAGTCGCAGATCGGCTACGAGATCCTGGCCGAGGACACCATCACGGCCCTGCTGCACAACAACCGCAAGCTGCTGGAGAAGCACATCACAGCGAAGGAGATCGAGACCTTCATCAGCCTGCTGCGGCGCAACCGTGAGCCCAGGTCAGAGGTCAAGGGTCAACAGTGGTGGTGGAGGAGTGTTAAAAGCCTGAGAAGGGCCGGTGTGGGCACAGGCTTTTGTTCTAGCCCGGCACTAAAACGCCTGAGTCTTTGGGCGGCGGATAGGGTAGCGGTCTAATGCACCATATCTTGGCTGGTCCGATACGGTGTGCGCTGCCTGTCAGGGATGCGGTTCAGACTGGTCATCAGCCCCGATCGGGGGCGGCATTTAAGGGGGAGCCGGGGTGAGCCGGGTCGGGTCCGCCGTGAAGCACGTAAGGGAGTCTGCAGAACGTGGGTGGGCGAATTCCGTCTCGAAGGAAGCGGAGTTCGCTGCCCTCAGAGAATGAGCTTGCCTCGGCGTACTCGTGTGGGGAGGGTAACTCAAAATAAATAGACTGTGTAATTGGCTGCCAAATTAGCACAGAGGGCCTGTGTGGGCGCAGAAGGGCCGGTGTGGGGGCAGGGTGTGGGCACAGAAGGGCCGGTGTGGGGGCAGGGTGTGGGCGCAGAAGGGCCGGTGTGGGGCCAGGGTGTTGGCGCAGAAGGGCCGGTGTGGGGGCAGAAGGGCCGGTGTGGGGGCAGGGTGTGGGCGCAGAAGGGCCGGTGTGGGGGCAGAAGGGCCGGTGTGGGGGCAGGGTGTGGGCGCAGAAGGGCCGGCAGGCTTTGTTCTGTCCCAGCACTAAAACACCCGATTCAATTACTCAAGGTCTGGATAGCTCCAGTATTTCCCCCGCAACTATGTGTACCCCCAAATAGCGTATGTACAAATGGTATCGTTTCCGAACAATAAATTGGCTACAGTCAACCTGGAAAATATTTGAGCCAGAGTTGCATTTTTAATGCCTCTCCGTATGTGTGTAGTATGTGTGAACATCAAGATCAGGCTCAAACTGGTCTTATGATATCTGATATTATTTATGTATATTTATGATACATACTTTGTAATTGATCAGATTGGCGTTGTCGCTCACCTGTTCGCATCGTGTGTTTGCCCAGGTTCCTGGACTACCTGTCAGACCTCTGTGTCTCCAATCAGACGGCCATCCCCGTCACCCAGGAGCTCATCTGTAAATTCATGCTGAACCCCATCAACGCCGACATCCTCATCCAGACCAAGTGAGTCCCTCGCACAAGGAGAGAGAAACGCCATTTTATCCAGAGTCCACAACACTGTTTATTTTCGACCAAGTGAGCCAGACACACTTGTGTTTGGGCCAGTTGAGTTTCACATGTTCACATAGACTAGGTGAGTCAGAACATTCTCATCAGGGCCAAGAACAGTAGGTAGAGCATGGCGTGGTTCAGTAGGTAGAGCGTGGTTCTGTGTGGCTCAGTAGGTAGAGAGTGGTTCTGTGTGTCTCAGTAGGTAGAGCATGGTTCTGTGTTGCTCAGTAGGTAGAGTGTGGTTCTGTGTGTCTCAGTAGGTAGAGCATGGTTCTGTGCGGCTCAGTAGGTAGAGCGTGGTTCTGTGTGGCTCAGTAGGTAGAGCATGGTTCTGTGTGGCTCAGGAGGTAGAGCTTGGTTCTGTGTGGCTCAGTAGGTAGAGCATGGCGCTGGCAACGCTTAGGTTGTGGTTTCCATTCCCATTGGGGCCACAGATACAGAAAATTGTATGCATTCACTCCCGTAAGTCACTTTGGATAAAGTGTCTGCTAAATATATTATATTATTAAGAACAGAATGAGAGATGTTTATCTCTGTTAAGGGGAGGGGGATATATAAAATGTAATACTACATCTGTCCACCGGTGAGAGAAAAGTCAACTGCAAGTACATACAAAGTGACTAGAGTATACATTGGGGTGATGATGTGATCAATGTGATCACTGAGATTAATGTGCCATGTTGAGAAGCCTGATGGCCTGGGGGATGCTCCGGTAACGTCTACCAGACGGCAGCAGCGAGAACAGTCCATAGCCTGGGTGGCTGTAGTCTTTTATGATTTTCTGTGCTTTCCTAAGGCATCGTGTGTGGTAGATGCCTTGCACGGAGGGGAGGTGGCAGCCAATGATGCGCTCCGCTGTCTTCACCACCCTTTGGAGGGCCTTGCGATCAGCAGCGGAGCAGCTGCTGTACCAGGTAGTAATGCAGCCAGTGAGAATGCTCTCAATGGTGCACCTGTAGAAATTGGTTCGAGTTTTGACAGACATGCCAAACTCTCCTCAGGAAGTATAGGTGCTTTTGGGCAGTTTTTACTGCTGCGTCCGATTGCCTGGACCAGGAGAGGTCATCATTGATGAACACACCGAGGAACTTGAAGCAGGAGACTCTCCGCTTCAGCTCCATCGATGTGAATGGGGCGTGACCCCCTCCCCCCTATCGCTTCCTGAAGTCCACGATCATCTCCCTAGTCTTGCAGACATTGAGAGAGAGGTTGTTGTGCTGGCACCATGTTGCCAAGACGCTGACCTCCTCTCTGTAGGCGGTCTCATCGTTGTTGGAGATGAGACCCAGGATGGTGGTGTCGTCTGCAAACTTAAGGATGATATTGGAGCTGCACGTGGCCACACAATCATGCGTGAACAGGGCATACAGGAGGGGACTGAGTACGCAGCCCTGAGGGGCTCCTGTGCTCAGGGTCAGTTCAGAGGAGGAGAGGTTACCCGTTCTCACCACCTGGGGTCTGCCCGTCAGGAAGTCCAGGATCCAATTGCAAAGGGAGGTGTTAAGACCCAGGATCCTGAGCTTGGGAATGAGCTTAGCAGGCATGATTGTGTTGAATGCTGAGCTGTAATCTATTATCCTCATCCTCACATATGTGTTACCCTTATCCAAGTGGGAGAGGGCGGTGTGCACTGTCAGGGAGATGGCGTCGTCCGTAGATCTATTGGGACGGTATGCGAATTGAAGGGGGTCCAAAGTGTCAGGAAGGGAGGAGCGGATGTGGGTTCTGACTAGCCGCTCTAAGCACTTCATGATGATAGAGGTGAGTGCAACAGGGCGGTAGTCATTCAGGCAGATGATGGGATGTTTCTTAGGTACGGGGACAATGGTTGTCCGTTTGAAACAGGTGGGGACTGCAGACTGGTTCAGGGAGAGGTTGAATATAGAGGTAAATACCTCCGCTAGCTGGTCGGCGTCCGAGGGTTTACTCTTTTAAAAGCTCTCCTCACGTCAGCCGTAGATAGGGACAGAGTGCAGTTGTCCTGGTCCTCAGCATGCATCCCTTGCAATAGGGATGATGTTGCTCGCCTCAAACCGCGCGTAAAAGGTGTTGAGCTTGTCGGGAAGAGAGGCGGCAGCCTGGGCATCACTGCTATTTCTCCCTTTATAGTCTGTGATGGAGCGCAGTCCACACCACGTGCGTCTGGGGTTGGAACTGTGGTAGTTAGACTCCAACTTGTCCCTGTGGGCTCTTTTGGCATCTCTGATTGCTTTCCATAGGTCATATCTGGACTTCCTCAAGGCCTCCAGATCCCCAGAGCTACAGGCAGAGGACCGTGCTCTAGGATCTAGGTGTTTATAGCAAACCAGTCACTTTTCAGACATGCCCTCAGTGCCTAGTGACTTGTTTGTTTGTAGCACGGTGAATTTCTGGGCCACTTCCAGAAAGCAGGGGTTGCTGTCACCTTGTTCAGAGTGAAGCGGCTGCTTTGCTCGTATGCGTTCGATGCTAACATTGTAGCATAGATGGGATTGCTTTATATTGAGCATATTTGTAATGATTTATTTGGTTTCCCGCCATCAACAGTACTGTGTGCAGAGACAGCTGGGATGTGCACAGCGATGGCCAGTGGGGTAGGGAGAAATTCGCACCACTGATTGACAAGCCTTTCAAACCGACAGCCACACACAATAAGCCCTCCCAGGGGCGATTCTAGGATTTGACCTTTAGGGGGGCTCAGCCCCCAATGAGAATGTGAGATGTAGGCTTGTGCTTTGCATGTGTACATTTTAAATGAATTTACTGTTACATTCCCCCAAACAAAAACACCACAATGGTGGTCGCTCTCAGAATGTAAATACCACTCTCTATCTGTGGTATTTAAAAAAAATAGATATTAAGTAAAAATGTTTTTTTAGAAAATAATGACTAAACATTTTCAGGGGGGCTCAGATGAAAGACAGTGGGGCTGAAGCCCCCTTAAATAGGGTCTAAAATCGACACTGCACCCTCCTATCTAGGGGACAGATAAACCTCTTATTTATATGATGTACAGAGTAATAGATAATAATAATAAATAATAAAGTAATAGAATGCACATCCAATGTTTTACAAGGTGCTGACATTTTTGTTGGACGAAAAACATTTGTCCAGAAAAAGCTAATGGAGAAAGGAGTGTACAATTTTTCCACTTCACAACGCATTACTGTAATGCCATGCCAGACAATTTGTGTCCACCTTTTAAGAGCGGCGTTGGTATACAGCAGCCAGTTTGGAAAGGGCCAGTAGCACTCTCTCTCTCTCTCTCTCTCTCTCTCTCTCTCTCTCTCTCTCTCTCTCTCTCTCTCTCTCTCTCTCTCGCTCTCTCGCTCTCTCGCTCTCTCTCTCTCACACACACACAAGCATTGGTACTGCTGTTTGACAGCATGGAGAGGTATTGGTGTGTACCCACGGCTCTGTTACAGTGAGCAGCCTCCATGCCCACCTGCAGCCCAGCTCTGACTGCACATGCACTGCAGACTGTGTGGGCTTCTGCTGAAAGGCAGCGGGCAGTCTCAGTCTGTGCATGAATTATATATTATACCCTCAAGTAGTACAACATGCGCATCCCTGTGGAAGCTGAGGCAGAACGGTGTGTAGTAAATACTACAGCTTTGACACACACCACACACACACACACACACACAACACAAACCAAAACACCCACACACACACACACTCTCACACATCACACCACACGCACACGCGCACACACACACACACACACACACACACACACACACACACACACACACACAAATCACCCAACAGACACACACACATACGCTCTCACACATCACACCACACCACAGACACACACACATCACACACACACACACACACCACACCACACTCTCTGTGTGTCTCTCCCTCCCCACCTCTCCCCCCACACTCTGAGTCTCTATCTCTCTTTCTCACTTCCCTCCTCTCTCCCTCTCTCTCTCGCTCTATCTCTCGCTCTCGCCTCTCTCTGTGTCCCTTTCTGCTTTATTGCCGTCGTATCATACAGTAATACTGTGAATACACTGCTGCCAATCATCGTGACAATACCTAATACCTAAAACTGAATATTGCTAGAGGAGAAGTATGTGTTCTTCACCCAATAAAAATGATAATTTCATGTCTCTAGGGCCATGTCCACACTAATAAGAACATAAGAATACATAACGAGAACGGGCCGTTCAGCCCATCTAGGCTCGTCATGTCCTAATCTAAAGAGTATCTAGTACTGTATTTATCCTGGACTTGAATAGCCCAAGTGTTTCTGCCTCTACTACCTGACCTGGCAAGCTGTTCCAGGCATTGACAACTCTGTGTAAAGAAAAACTTCCAAATATCCGTGCAGAATCTGCCTTTAATTTCCACCTGTGGCCTCTTGTTCTGCTGACCCCACTTATCTTAAACAAGGTAAGTAATGCGGATACATTTAAAAATGCTATTTTCATGTCAAAATGTTTGCACAACGTTTTTGAAAAGTTGGCTGTCCACAATGAAACGTCAAAAAACGCTTAAATTTCTTTAACGGGTATGCGCAGGATGTAAATTAGGAGTAAATTAGGGTTTGTAATGCCATTGTCCTCATGGAGATCCATTGCACAGCAGCTGTGAGTATAAAGCGCTTTGTCTCTTACGTAGGAATGCTGCTTGTACATTGTATAAAGCTATGTTTAACTCCCAATAAAGCAATCAAATTAGATGGTAGAGAGAACAGCACTTGCACCACCTCGCCCGCCATGTTGAATGTTTTGGCCACAGCCTGGATCACATGGCAGTCATACCGCTGCGTTTTCTAAACCCTCCGTCTTGCCCGTCTATACTACAACGTGAGACCGGCGTTTTCAAATGTATCCACTCGGGAGAGCATCTTCGAAAAGGTCTGTTTCATTCGGTGGACGAAAACTCCGTCTCTAGTGTGGACGGAAGGCCAAAACGGAGAAAAAAATATTTCTGCTTTTTAAAATGTATCCGCAGTAGTGTGGACATGGGCAAAATTTGGAAGCACTTTAATTTTGTTCAAACAAGCCCTGGCGAGTCTTTGCTCATTTGAGCATGCTGTTGAATCACTGGTGCCGGTTTAGCAAGCCGCTAGAGGAACCGCTCCCTCTCCAGATACTCATCACACCCTACACCCCAGACAGACCCCTCCGCTCTGCCTCCTCTGGCAACCTGACTGTCCCATCCCTCTGGGCCCCAGACACCCGCTCCTCACGGTCTCGCCTCGAATCACTGGCCATCTTCCACAAGAGACTCAAAACCTACCTCTTCAGACTCCACTACCACTGAAATCTGTACATCTAACTAATTGTCATCACCACTGCTTACATGTTTAATACTGCTTTTGTAATGTGCATCCAGGTTTAAAATGGTCTCAGAATTTTTTTTACAAATAAATAATAATCTACTAACTTCTTTCCCAATGTTACAGGTACGATGTGCCAACAATTCTGTCTATTACTGTATTACTGCACTGATCTCTTGTGTGAACAATGATGTGGTTCTCTGTGGCTCAGTTGGTAGAGCACAGCGTTGGCAACGCTTAGGTTGTGGGTTCAATCCCCACTGGGGCCACATATACTGAAAATGTATGCATTCACTACTGTAAGTCGCTTTGGATAAAAGCGTCTGCTAAATGGCGTATATTATTATTATGATTGATCTTATGATTGATCTTAGTCACCCTGTATAAATGCTGCAAATGTAAATGAATGTAAATGGTGTCTGTGTCAGGCTCATCCCGCTCATGGAGAGCCCGTTGGAGACTTCCCTGCTCCAGGAGGAAGGGGAGGACGAGGAGGTGTGGCTTTACTGGATCGACAGCCACAAGGAGCCTCATGGGAAATCCATCCGCCACCTGGCCCAGGACGCCAAGGGCAACCACAAGATGGACGTGGACATCATCACCTATTACAGGTGCCATGCCGTGTTTCTCCACATTGCAACGATCGGACAGCGAGTCTGGGGTGTAGGTGGTGCCATGCGCTTCTTTGTGCATTTCCCACAATGCAACGGAAAGATTGCGATGATAATGAGAGTGTAGGGTGTTGTAAACATGAGCATTAGCTTTGTCTATGCACTTCATTCTCTTATTGATTCCTGCACTCGCTGATTGTGTTTGCCCAGTGATTTAAAGACCTTTCGTCTAACGGGACAGGCAATATTTCAAACACCTTTTCTCCAATGGCACTTGAGCGGGATTCAATTTGGTGGTGGGATTTAACGTCCCCGATCTCTGGCTACCGCAAGCTTTGAAATACGCGTGTATTGTTGTGAATTTAATCTTACACTCTCTTCCCTGCCAAGGCTCTTATTCAGTGTCCTCAAAGGTCCCAACAGTGCCTCGTCCGTCAACGTCGTCCGATTCCAAATGTTAATGGCCATTTCAGAGTTTGAATGGGAAGAGAAGGCAAGCAGTAGAACTGGCCTTGACTGGGCCTCAGATAGCGCAGCGGTCTAACACACTCGTTTTGACTGGTGCTTTGCAAGTGTGAGCCGCTTATCGCGGTTGTGGTTCAAAACCCGACTGTGCCAGGACGGCTCTGGCTGGGAACCTGGATCGGGGACGGTGTTTGGCTGGCTGTCAGGGGGAGGGAGGCGGGAGGGGCGAGCACGAGCTCGTCGAGGAGCGCGGAGGACTTCTCTGTGGACAAAATAAATAGGCGAGTTCCATCTCGGAGGAAGCGGTTCATTGCCGGCCTTGGGGGAAGTGGCTTGTCCCCGACTTGTGGTTCTGTGTGGCTCAGTAGGTAGAGCCAAAAGCGTCTGCTTCTTCTTTTCGTTTCTTTGAAGCGTGGTGTTTATATGACATTTTCCCATTTCTGTACACAGTCCTTTGCATTTTTGTTGAACACTGCAAGGTCTTTTGAGCTGCAAGGGTTGGGTAGTAGAGAGCAGACAAGGCAGTGCTCCATAGTGTGGTCTGCTTCACCACATTCACAGGTAGTTGGGCCAGTCTTGTAGCCCCATCTGGCCAGAGCAGCTTTTGACCGTCCCGTTCTCGTTCTCAGGCGGTTGAGTGTTTTCCACTGGGCCCATGGTGCTTCTAGGCCAGGGGGAAGGTCTTCAGTGGGGGGTATTCCCATGACAGTTGGAGGGGGGTCATTTTCAAGCTTTCCCATCCAGAGTTTGATTCTGGTTTCTTCCGGGACTTTGTTAGGGGCTGGACATGGCTGAGAACTTCTTCTTGACTTTAGCCGCTGTGCCGGAGGGTGACGTCCATGGAGGAGATGGCGTTCATCACTAGTAGCTTTTGTTATCTCGACTCGGCTGGCAACTTCCCATTGCGTCTGCTAAATGGCATATATTATAATCTTATTGTCCCGCAGAGGAGGGCGGGGAGTTCGTGGGGGAGGGTAAAATCAAAAGAAATGGAGGGTATAATTAGCTACTAAATTGGGAGAAAAACAGGGGGAAACAATTATTATTATTTAAATACTGGCCTTGGTGATTTTTGTCCCCTCCAGGTACCAGTTGAACCTGTTTGCTCGGATGTGTCTGGACCGGCAGTACCTGGCCATCGACCAGGTGTCGCGGCAGCTCCCCGTCGACCTGATCCTGCGCTGCATGTTCGACGACTGCCTGCCCTTCAACCTGCGGGCGTCCTTCTGCCGCCTCATGCTGCACATGCACGTGGACCGCGACCCCCAGGAGGCTGTGGTGCCCGTCCGCTACGCCCGGCTGTGGACCGAGATCCCGTCCCGGATCACCATCCACGAGTGAGCGAGCGCCCCAAAACCAGGAGCCCACTGCTCCGTCCTCTGTTTCATACACACTTTTTAAAAACAATTTTAAGCCATTTACACACACTCTTTTCATGAGTTTGCTGCCGTAGGCCTGAGACCGGCAGTGACAAAGGCGATGTACCGCCTCCTCCGAGTCGGCACTCGCCAAGCCTGTCGACTATAACTCCGGTACACAGAGCCACTCCTATGCACAGTGAACTCCCATATCCCTCCTCCCTCCCTGGGGCGGACAGCCAATTGCCTAGTGGCACTCCCGGCCAGAGCCGATACTGGTGCGGCCGGTGGAATCGAACCTCGGTCGCAGTGGCCAGCGTTGAACGTTGTAACCGCTAGACCGCCCGGGAGGCCCTCATACCCACTTTTAACCAACTTTTACATCTTTTCCTCCCAATTTGAAATGACCCAATTATATTTTGTGAGCTGGTGGCATCGCTCCCGCCTCCTCCATCATTTTCAAGGGGATCGCAGACCAAGTACACGCTCTCCTCCAAAACATCGGCGGCTGCCTGCCTTTGAGACGACAGACCGCGGCTGCTGAGGTTTTCATTGTACCCAGTCAATGCACTCTTGTTCATAATATGCTCAAATATAGCCCATCAATCCTTCATATTGTACCCATACAGAGTACAGCAGCCTTTACATTCCTAATTCAAAATATATATTTTCGGATATTATCTAATCATCTGTGAAGAGTGCAGTTCTGCTTTAATACACCTACATGTCTGTTGAATAACTGACGCTCACGGCTCTGTGATGTCTCTCTGAGGAGGTTCGAGGCTGTCAGCATGACAGCTGGCAGAGTGTTATGTCACCCGAGCTGAATAATAATGTAGCGGTGACTCACAAAGAGAAAATCCTGGGAGAGGAACCCTGAGAAGGCAGGCGTTCAAGCCCAGTCACCGTTAGCCCTCAGCTCTGTTACTGAGCGTTGATGAGGGAGAGCGCTTGTCTCTTTCTGTGAAGGCCAGTATTATTCACTAGGGAGAGCGCTTGTCTCTGTCTGAGGTTTTTAAATTCCTAAAAGGGATTAACAAAGTTAACTACCAAAGATTTTTTAAGATAAGTGGGGTCAGCAGAACAAGAGGCCACAGGTGGAAATTAGTTAAAGGCAAATTCTGCACGGATATTAGGGAGTTTTTCTTTACGCAGAGAGTTGTTAATGCCTGGAACAGCTTGCCAGGTCAGGTAGTAGAGGCAGAAACACTTGGGCTGTTCAAGTCCAGGCTAGATGCAGTACTAGATACTCTTTAGATTAGGACATGACGAGCCTAGATGGGCTGAACGGCCCGTTCTCCTCATTATGTACTCTTATGTTCTTCGATCTGTGAAGAAAGGTAGAGTTTGGCTCTTTGTGAGTGAGAAATGTGTGCGTACACTAGATTAATGTTTTTCTCTGTGTTAGGTGTTTGCATTCACAAAGCAGAGTACTTGTCATCAGGTAAAATCCAGCAATGTTTCATATTTCTTGTAGTTCTGTTGAGTCTTCTCTGCCTTGACACAGGTTTCAGCAGTTGACAAAAAGGATGTATGTATGCATATAGGGATGATTTGTTGACAGCACCCAACCATAACCTATGTCATGAAGGACCTCACACTTGTTGGGCTTGTAAAGACCTTTTCCACCAGCTGTTTAGAGTTGAAGTGAAGTGAGTCGCTGTGCCGTTCTGGCCCGCAGGTATAACTACGAATGCACAGATAACACGCGCGACGACATGAAGAGGAAGTTTGCCCCCACCATGGAGTTTGTGGAAGAATACCTGAAGGATGTGGTCAGCCAGCCTTATCCCTTCGGAGACAAAGAGAAGAATGAGCTCACTCTGGAGGTACGCATCTGGAACAGTCTGAATGCAGCTCTTCTGGATACCATCAGTAGTGGTGTGCAGTTTATAATCAATACTCTGCACATGCCTTGTCACTGGCTCCTGAATTGCAAACAGTAAACATTAGAGATATGGTGATAGCATGGCGGTCTAATGCACCGCATCTTGGCTGGTCCAATACAAGTGGCTGAGCTGCCTGTCAGGGACATGGTTCGAAACCCGTTTCTACCAGACCGGCCCCGGTTGTCAGCCCCAGCCTTTGGCTGTCCGCCGCAGGGGAGTGGGAGGTGGGTGAGCCGGCACGAGTTCATCGAGGAGCAGGAAGGGTGTCCGTGGTCGGGTTCCGTCTCGGAGGAGGCGGATCTACCGACCCGGGAAAAATTGTCTCATTTCCTCGGAGGACGGGAGGCAGACTTGTGGGGGAGGGTGAATTGAGATAGAGATAGAGGGTGTAATTAGCAACTAAATTGGGAGAAAACGGGGGGGGAAACTCAAAACTCTAAATTTAAAAGGGCTACGGCGATGGTGGCGCTCTCTCTGAACGGTCTTCTCTGTCGCAGGTGGTGCGTCTGGCTCGCAACCTGGTCTACTTCGGGTTCTACAGCTTCAGCGAGCTCCTGCGTCTCACGCGCACGCTGCTGGCCATCCTGGACATCGTGCAGCACACGCCCAACTACCTGGACAAGATCAGCAAGAGTCCCGAGGCAGGTGAGCAGCTCAGCGCCCGGGAGGTGAACAGATATAGCACAAGAGCGCCCTGGGAGGTGAGCAGATACTGTGCAAAAGTCTTAGGCCAGATATAGACACAGATTCTGTAATATGTTACTCTGTATGTACAGGGCCAAGCCAGGAAGGTGGTGTGCTTCAGATATACCGTAATGCCAATTTATATCAAGGAGGGCAAGGACAGATTTGTATTTATTATAATGTTAAATTGGACTGGAGTTATCAAACATTTTTTTGGGGGCTCAGCTGTGGCACATGAGTTCCCAAACGTCATCAGCCGGAGCTTGACCCCGGCACATTCGTCATCAACACATTTATTTGTAAAAATGTTCCCGGTCCTTCTTGTTAAAAGAATGCAGCCATTTCCTGTTCACAATGAAAATAAATCACAATTCATTTGAGCTACTTTCAAGCTCAAAATGATGTTGCGTCATCACTTCACACCCGCTTGTCAGTCAGAGTGTCAGATTAGAAGAAGTGATGCAACGTTCATGGCATGTGATAGGGAGCCCTCTGATTATTTTATGAGTAAGTACACCAATTAAATATGGAACTGATATTCCGATTAAACGATGTTTTGTCTAACAATACTGAGATTTTAGGATATTTAATTTACTAAAAATCAGCGACCAGATATCATGAGATGGCTGTATAGCTTGACATTTTGTGTCAAACGGTAGCTAGCCTGCTATGACGATTTCCTAACCTGTGTGACAGGCATTAACGTAACGTCAGTAGTAATGTTGGGGTTTCCGTTTCACTTTATTTTAGTTTAATAAGCTACGACCAACCCAGCTAATGTGTCAAGAGTGGTTAAAGGAAAATTCTACCTTTATCGAGACGTCACTGGCCGCCTTGAAACATCTGCCAGGAATCGTTAGCCAGCTATCCAGCTAGCTATATTAAATCAAGCCGCCTAACACATGGCAAGCTCATCACATCAGCCGCGTAAGTTAGCTACATTAGCTAGGCACAGCAATGTTAACAAGAAACAAATTAACTGAATTGTGATTTAGAATTGTATTTCATCAAGAATACTTTCATTTCAAAGACAGATCAAAGGCTTTATATATGTTCTTTATGAAGCAGTATTAAGCCCCACCGTCACTGCTGCCAGTGCGCACATGCATCCACACCCATGCCGACCCAGCTAACACAGGGCCCCCCACATAACTCCTGGGCAAGGATGAGCTGAGAGGAGGCCCTGATGTTCAGCGCCCGGTCTCCTGTCCTGTGACCCCTCCTCTCTCAGGGAACAACGTGATGCGCACGATCCACGGCGTGGGCGAGATGATGACCCAGATGGTGCTGAGCCGGGGGTCTGTCCTGCCCCACAGCCTGCCCGACGGCCAGGCCGTCCGACACTGCAAGTCCCTGGGCCTGCCGGACTGCGAGGACGTCATGGTGATGAACACCAAGCTCAAGATCATCGAGATCCTCCAGGTGAGCGCCCCCTAGTGTCCAGCAACGCTGTTTGCTGTGCAGCTCGGCTGGGGCACTGTAGAGTGAAAAGAGGCCCTGATTGGCTGCACGTTTTGTGTGTGCCCTACCAAATCTGCAGCGATGGGACAGGCTTACACTTATGATTGGCCATAAATGGTATAAATTGGGCATAAAAATGTGTCGATACATTTTTTTTTTAAAAGGCATTCATTCTAAAGATGCTCAGTGTTCACAGTGCAAATGATTAGAACTAATGCTGCTGATTCCTCCATGGTTATTCTGACTCTGGGTAAATTCTAATGCCGATTCCTCCATGGTTATTCTGACTGCGGTATGGACGCACGCTTCATTCTAATGCTGGTGTTGCCAACAGTTTATTCTCAGTGTGCGGCTGGACTACAGGATCACTTACCTTCTGTCCATCTACAAGAAAGTGTTTGGAGACGGCAAGCTGCCGGACAGCTCGCTCTCCATCGCCGACATTTCTCCCGTCTCAGGTGAGCCTGTTTCACACTGGCCCGATTAATTCACTTAACGGATCCGATTCATTCACTTAACGGATCCGATTCATTCACTTAACGGATCCGATTCATTCACTTAACGGATCCGATTCATTCACTTAACGGATCCGATTCATTCACTTAACGGATCCGATTCATTCACTTAACGGATCCGATTCATTTACTTAATGGATCCGATTCATTCACCTGACGGATCGGCTGAGCCAGTGCAGCTCCCAGTGACGGCAGTTACACTTCACATTATACAGTCATACTCCAGGGCCTCCCGGGTGGTCTAGCGGTTACAACGTTCAATGCTGGCCACTGCGACCGGGGTAGAATTCCGCCAGCCGTGCCAGTATCGGCTCTGGCCGGGAGTGCCGCTAGGGGGGCGGCAATTGGCTGTCCGCCCCAGGGAGGGGGTAGGGAAGCCGATCTGAGTTTGCTGCTTATAGGAGTGGCCCTATAGTATCTAAGTTGGAGTCGACGGCTTGGTGAGTGCCGTCTCAGAGGAGGCGGTACATCGCCTTTGTCACAATACGAGGGGGGATTGACATGGAAAAGAGAGGGTGTAATTGGCTACTAAAATGGGAGAAAATCTGAATAATTTAATAATAACACTTATACTCCTGCCATGCCATATGGGTGAAGCACAAACATTCAAAACACAGCAGTGTCCAAATCATTTCTTAGATTCCATAATGGCACATTATTTTGATCTGTGTTCGGGGGGGCGACAATATAACATCTATAACATATGAGCATAAGAACATAAGAAAACATAATGATGGCCGTTCAGCCCATCTAGGCTCGTCATGTCCTAATATAAAGAGTATCTAGTACTGCATCTAGCCTGTACTTGAATAGCCCAAGTGTTTCTGCCTCTACTACCCGGCAAGCTGTTCCAGGCATTGACAACTCTGTGTAAAGAAAAACTTCCTAATATCCGTGCAGAATTTGCCTTTAACTATTTTCCACCTGTGTCCTCTTATTCTGCTGACCCCACTTATCTTTAAAAAAAAAATCTTTGGTAGTTCACTTATTCTTGACCCCACTTATCTTTAAAAAATCTTTGGTAGTTCACTTTGTTAATCCCTTTTAGAAATGTAAAACCCTCAATCAGCTCCTTCCATGTCCATTATGGGTGAGTCTGGTATGACATCTGCGTCTTTGCCTCCTGCAGGTCCAGACCCGGATATAGATGAGATCGCGGCCCAAGCTGAAACCATGTTTGCCGGGAGGTAGGTTTACATGCGATGGTTCCCTCTGTTTGTAGGGATCTCATGATTGGCGTTTTTCCACTGCACAGTATGGTATGGTACGGCACGGTAACTATCCGTACCCGTAACTATCCCCTTCATGGGTTGAGTCCCTGTGTCGCTTTTCCATCGCACAACAGAACCGTGAAGGTAGGAGTTAGATAGGAGGAGTTCTATGAAGTGACAAAAAATAATGTGACCACAATATATATATACACTACCGTTCAAAAGTTTGGGGTCACCTTCCATCTGGACTATGGCTAATCGGGCACTCCTTCATTCTTCAGCAAGATAACGACCCGAAACACACCATGAAGTTGTGCAAGAACTATCTGGTGAAGGAGGAATGTGAACAACAACTCAAACTAAAGACCTGGCCTGCCCAGTGTCCAGACCTCAATCCCATAGAACTTGTATGGGACAAACTGGAAAGGAAGAGTCAAAGCAAAGCAACCCACAAGTTTCTCTGGGAATTGCTGCAGGAGAGCTGGGAAAACATGTCGGGTGATTTCCTGCTAAAACGTATTAACCGAATGGCCACTGTTTGTGAGGCTATTCTCACGCCAAAGGGTGACTATTTTGAGGAATCCAAGATTCAATTTTCAATATAATTTTCTTGAACATTTCTTTGATGTTCATTTTGTTCATTGTTACATGTGTTTTTTGTCATTTTAAAGTATTTACAGAAATGTATACGGTGTAAAGCATTGTCAATTATGAGATAAAAATAGTTTCCAGCAGGTGACCCCAAACTTTTGAACGGTAGTGTATATTGGCAAGTTTCCCCCGGGGACAAATAAAGTGTATCGTATCATATTGTATCGTATATTTATTATTCGGTGTTGGTCCTCCTGTGACTTGCAGTTTATCAAGATCACATTTAATACCTCATATTTCTAGATTTTTTTCAATCGTATAAAAATGAAAACATTAGCTATATTTGTCTTTGTGTTTACATCTGTGCTCTTATGTAGCTTGTCGCTGCAAATTTATGTCCAACTCGACCTACGAGCTAAAAATAAATGCAATGCCAGTATTGATTTATGGAGGCGCAAGGTTGTTCAAACACTTTGTCATTTGACACTGCCCAGTTCAGATCCTTTTGTTTCAAAGGCCTGCGTTTAGCTCGAGCCTCAGAATTCATCGAAGCGATTCCTATATCTTTCTAAAGATCTATTTTTGTGATGAATGTCCGTTGTACTATGAAAATGTATATTCTAATTGCGTTAATGAAAATGACAATATTATACTTTGTCCTTTCAAAGAAAATGTGTTCATTTCAGTTTTCGCAGAATCACGCAAACCTGACAATAACAAACCTAACGAATAATACCAATAATCAAAGTGAAGAATCACGGTCAAACCGATTGCGCTTGACCAATCAATGTCCAAACTCTGTTCTATAATACTCTTCACCAATCAAAAATGCTTCCGACGTGCTTACCAATAAGTTCAAAGATTTTGAGAATCTTTATTAGAAATATTAGTTGGCTAGCAGTATTGTTTCTTCAATTATGAACCACAAACTCAAACTCAAGAAGGTCTGAGATTTAGCGAAACAGATTCTCTGACGTTTTGCGCCTGACCAATCAATGGTCTGCTAGCTATAAATATTTATGCTTTTAGGATTAAATAAAGTAGTACTGCCACCCTGTTAGGTCCCTGTTCAGTCGGTTTTGTGTTGGTTTCCTAAACAGAGCAGTAGCTAAACTTTTCTGGGACAGCATGGGAAATGGGACACTTAGGTTCAATGCATTTCCGATAACTCGTTGCCGAATTGCCCGCTGTTAGAACGTAGGGTAAGGTCCCTGTTCAGTTGGTACTTCCTAAACAGAGCAGTAGCTAAAACATGGGACTTAGGTTCACGGATTGGTGGAAAAAGCGACAAAACATGGGAGCACGGATTGGTTACCGTGCCGTGCTGTACTGTACTGTGCGGTGGAAAAGCACCATATGTGAATGGTTTACTCATTATGGTTCCCTGTGTTGCTCGTGATGGGAATGTTGGCGGAGCTGCTTGGAGAACTGGCCTCCAGTTTAGTGAAGCCAAAGATGGGGACACTCATAAACAAACTGGACAGCCCCTTGAAACTCTCAAAGAAAATTCAGTAGAAGTCAGGGATGGGGGCCTCCCGGGTCTTGTAGCGGTGCGACCAGGATGCATGTTCGCCCACTGTGACCGGAGTTTGATTCCACCAGCCGCACCAGCTCGGCTCTGGCCGGGAGTGCCACCAGGGTGCCATATGAGTGGCTCTGGTACTGGAGTTACAGTTGACATTGCCTTTGTCACTGCCTTTGTCTCAGGTCTCAGGCTATAGCAGCGAATTCACAATAGGAGGGGGGAGGGGGATTGACATGATAAGAGAGGGTGTAATTGGCTAAAAAAAAAAATAAAAATAAAAATTATTATTGGTCACTGGAATATTTTAAAATGGATAATCGATGCACCGACAGCTCTTTTAATCTACATTATTTATTAGCAACCAAAACAAATGTAATGAGTACCGTACAGACATGCCCAGTGCAGATCTGTTGAGTCTGCTGTACTCATGGTGTCCGTTGCCGTTGGTTGCAGTCAGGAGATGAGTGCGGTGGAGCTGGATGATGAAGGAGGCCGGACCTTCCTGCGCGTGCTGATCCACCTCATCATGCAGGACTACGCCCCCTGGTGTCCGGCTCCCTCCAGCTGCTCTTCAAGCACTTCAGCCAGAGAGCAGAGGTGCTGCAGGCCTTCAAACAGGTGAGATACTGTAGACCAGGGTTCCTCAAGTCACTGTCCTCGTGGGCCAAGCCTGCTGTAGACCTTCAAACAGGTGAGACACTGTAGACCAGAGTTCCTCAAGTCACTGTCCTCGTGGGCCAAGCACCCTCCCTTTACCTGGGAGTCAGGTGTAAAGACACTCAGGCCAATCAGTTGCACTAATTGTTTAGTTAACTACCTGAGAAAAAGGAAAACCAGGACCGAATTTGGATTCGTGGACCAGATTTGAGTAACCCTGCTGTAGACCTTCAAACAGGTGTGGTCCTGCAAGCTTTTTTGGCGGACAGCCAAACCCTGCCCCTGATTGGGGCTGATGACCAGGGCCAGTCTGGTAGAGACGGGTTTCGAACTGCGTCCCTGATAGGCAGCGCACACCACATCGGACCAGCCAAGATACGGTGCGTTAGACTGCTACGCTATGCACCAGCCCCCTGGAGAGTGGCTTTAGCTCTGTTAATCTACAGGGGCCCACAGGTCACCAGCTGTTGTCAGGGACACAGTGCGAGCTCTCCTCTTGCATGCTGGGATGTGTTGTGTGAATGTTCACTGGCTCCTGGGCGAGGGTATGGAAGGAGTGCACACACAGTGCAGTGAGCCCTGTGTGGGCGGGTTGGTGGCAAATCAAAAACACAAAGTAAAATAATATTTGTAACTGATTGAGAGACCTCCATTGTTCATAACAAAAAACAAAAAAAGCAAGTTTAACACAGTGCCAGCTGGATGGAACACAGCCACGTTAACAAAATGTCCACAGCCACAAAGCACAGTTCTGTTTTTATGCAGTTCAGTTGGTCCAGGGAAGTGAGGTAGTGGCTGTTGCCGTGCTCGGATCCGTAGGACTGCCGAGACGCTGTTGTTATAAGACGCCTCCGGACTCGATCAGACACACCGCCTCCGCATTTGGTCTGAGGAACCCACACAGAAGATGTTTCTGCTACAACATAAAATCCATCAGTGCCATATTGAGTATTGAAAGAATCAGTGGCATATTGTAGCCATGATGTAAGAATCATAGTACAATTGGGGAACAGGGTGGGGAAATTGAAATGAATAAATGTGTACAAAATAAATCATTGTTGGCACGGTATAACACAATTTATGGAGGCAGTATGCTGAAAGGTTTGAATCTTTTTTTTAAATATATATATATATAAAAAATAAAAATATTTCCTAATAAATTTTTTTTCCAATTACACCCTCTTTTCATGTCAATCCCCCCCTTGTATTGTGAGTTCGCTACCGTAGCTCTGAGACCGGCAGTGAAAAAGGCAAAGTACCATCATTTTGGACCAGGCCATCGACTGCTAGTCATTTTTTAATTCAAATGAAACTAAGTTTTTGCTTTAAAATTCCAGTTGGAATTTTCATAAAAACATAACAAGGTTGTTGGGGGTCATAGGTCATGTGAGCACAGCCCAATATTTTGTACCCGCACAGAAGGTGAGGTGATGTACATTTTCATGTTGATTTGTACGAACTCTTTTCTACAAGCCTGTACAAAGTAATTCAGTGCTGGTTCCAGCTTTATAAAGTTCCAGCAATAAATGTGATGTTATAGCCTAATACGTATACTGTATATACTAATCTGTTTTGTATGACAGTTGAGTGATGGAGCATTTTGTTTAAGATGGTGTATTTAAAAGTATACACTAAAAGTGCTTGCGCCTTGTTCAGAATTTGAATTGGTTGTCAAATACTGAAAACGCATGTCCGTTATGCATTCAGAACACATCGGCCAAAGTTGCAAAACTTCTTATTTCTAGTTATTTTCACCTCCAGTGTAATAAAGAAACTTATTTCACAAGAGGAAAATGTGTCCTTTATCAGAAATTCTGTAATAAGTGCTATGTTTTTATCCCGGAAAATAGTCATGAATAATTGACTTCAATCTTGCCTCCCATTTGTTTTACCCTGAGACATGGCTAGCTTCTCTGTCAGACCCTGGTGTCTGAAATAATAGCCAGTTTTTTCCCAGCCTTTAAGACTATGTTTACACAGCAGGCCTTGATGCCCAGTTCCAATTTTTTGCCTATATCCGATTTTAAAAGTGACCCTTATCCGATACTTGTGTTTACACGGTTTACACTTGAAACAACCCGCATGCGTACACGAGGGTTTGGTTACCAATACGGAAGTAAACAACAACCACGGCGGCACAGCCATATCGCCATCTGCAATGGACACAAACGAGACAGAAATAATCATTCAGTCATGTTTTATCTATTTATTTATTATATCTGATGGTCTCTCTGGATGAGGTGTTTGTCTCACTGGCCTCAGCCTTCGTCCTCCATTATTTCACTACTTTCACTTCTGGTTGTGCGTTTTGAATGATGTGTGAATCGGAATGACAGGGAAATTCCGATCTGTGCATTTAGGCGACAGTCGCATTGGCAGATATCGGGTTCCTAGTGGATTTATTTCCACATATGAATGTGGCCCAAAACAGATCTGAAAATATCAGATTCCATGTGCTTTTTTCCTGATAACACCTTCATAATCCATATCCGATATGTTCCACATGTGAGCAAAAAATCTGAATTGGGTCACTTTTATCAGATGGTGTAAACATAGCCTAAATGTTTTATTTGATTATCAGACGATGACAGTGGTCAGGATGGGTCCTTCATTAGCCGATGCAATCATGGACAGAATCAAGGCGACTGTATTGATAGTGGTCTTTAAATCTGTGTGTCATATTGCTCCCCCATACTTAATAAAACTCTTTAGTGGGCCCCACCACCTGCCCTTAACAGTCGCACAACATCAGCAACTAAGGCTTATGAGAAGTGGGGTCAACATCTCCTGAAAGTCCCTATGGCCTGAATTGCTGAATGTAAAAGCAGCCTACAGTACTATGGAGCCACTATATGGAACCAGGGAAGAGCAAAAATCTGCAGCCTTTCAAATATAAACTCAAAGCTGGACTTTAACACACACAGGATTTGGATGCATAGAATGTCACGCTATTGATATGTTTTAGTTGTTTTTATTTTTTTATTCTTGAGTTGTTTTAGTAAATGTACCCAGGACTCAGTAATAATACTGAAAAACAGTATTATTACTGAGTGGACTATCCTGGTGAAATAATGTTGGGATCCACAGGCAGGCGCAGTGAGGGAAACACCTCTCCTGTAGTACTTTGTGGCTTGTAGTGTGGAAAACGGCTGGCTCAAGGCACATCAGAGAGCAGCACACACTTTAGTGTTCACAAGTGGTGATTCAGGTGTGGTGTTTTAAAATTATTTTTTTTTTTGCAGCCTGGAATAGCCCTGGTTTACGGCACGGTTTTATTTAAAGACTTAAAAGGCTCTTGAGGTGGGCAAGTGAGATTCCAGGTGATGGTGGATGAATAACGTCCTCTTAAAGGTGCCTGTGCTACACGTCATGAGAACGAAAATCAGGAACTTGAAGCTGCAATTAAGCCGTTACTGGAAGAATATAATCATCTAATCATGAGCGTCGATGCCTACGTACAGCCTTGGTATTATTTGCTGGTTCCCATAGCAACAGCGGTTCGATTGCAGCCCCACGCTCAACAGGTAGCCGAGTGAAACCCACTCTGAACAGGATCAAACCAGTGGGAACAGGATCTGCTCTTTAAACGCCATTAATGTAACACTCAGTGTTGCCCTGAGAAACCTAGGCTGCTAACAGCTTTCCTTTTCCTCTGTATTTGTGCTAGTATTGCGATATTCTATATTACTCATGTAAAGTGTCTTTCGGATCCTGAGTCTTCATATCGCAGTCCACATACAACATGGAAACGCCATCATAAATGAGTAGATTGAAAGGGCCTTCTTTTTTTCTCTTTTACATTTTTTAAAATTTGTTTTGGATTTTTTCCCTGTTTTTCCTTGCATTCCAGGTGGATGCCGTTACGCTACCCAAGGGATGGGCCTACAGATTTTGCATTCCCAGGTGGGAGAAAGGTCAAAATAAGTGATAAAATGTACAGAACTCAGAAGCGAAAGCCTGATCGCACTGTTACATTTGATTTTGTAAACATTTAGCAAACTCTCTTACCCAGAGCGACTTAAAGATGTGCATAATACATGTTATGATCAATCATAGTCCGTGCAAGAGACATCATTGTTGGAAGTTGCATACTGTACCTGTAACACAGGGAAGGAAAAGTTGGTAGTTTTTTGGGGGGGTTTTTTTGACAAAAACATGTTTTAAACATGGATACATATTACAAAAAGCAGTATTAAACATGTAAGCATGTAAGCAGTGGTGATGACAATTAATACAAATGTACAGATTTCAGTGGTAGTGGAGTCTGAAGAGGTGGGTTTTTTGAGTGGAAGACGGCCAGTGATTCCGCGGTCCTGACCGAGTGTGGAAGATCGTTCCACCCTTGAGGGGTCAGGACAGAGAGGAGGCGAGACCGTGAGGAGTGGGTGCCTGGGACAGTCAGTTTGCCAGAGGAGGCAGAGCGGAAGGGGTCTGGCAAAGGGGTGTAGGGAGTGATGAGTGTCTGGAGGTAAGAGTTCTGAGTGTTCTGAGTTCACCCCGGCCTCAGGTCCAGCTGCTGGTGTCGGAGCAGGACGTGGAGAACTACAAGCAGATCAAAACGGACCTGGATCAGCTCCGTCTGACGGTGGAGAAGTCCGAGCTGTGGGTGGAGAAGAGTGGGGGCTACGGCAGCGTGGACCTGGGCGACAGCCAGAGCAAGGAGCAAATCATGGAGGTGATGCCCCCTGCAGGCAGTGCACGGGACTGCTGTGGGCTTTACACCGGGTCACCGGGTGTATGAATGTGTCAGTGACCACATCGACACGTTCGCTAGTGTCCTGTTTTTTTCCATTGTTTTTTTCGTTTTTTTTCTCCCAATTCAGTAGCCAGTTACACCCTCTATTTATTTTGATTTACCCTCGACCATATGAGTCCGCTGCTTGTCTCTATGAGGCAAGCTAATTCTCAGAGGGTGTCCCTCTGGAAGTTGGAGACAGGAAAGCCCTGTGGGGCTGTGATAGTGTTAAACTCCATGCAGGGAACATGCTAATCTCTCCACGTACACTTGCCAACTTGCTAAACACTGGCGAGCTTCTATAGAACGAGAACAACATCCTTTCCACAATGAAATGTGCAGTTCAGACAGGGTTAATAACACTGACAAACAGTTGAGACATAAAGGGATATGGACACAGTATTGAGCTCTCTCTCTCACACACTGCACCATGATGATCAGGAGTGATGGATGAGCCACCGCTGCCTCTCTCGGTCAGGGTGCATGGAGGGTTAGAAAAGTGCAATAAATGGCACTTTCAGAGGTGGGAGGCGTCGTCTTAAGGCTTATATATAATTAACTTTAAACACACGTACGCAAGATGGCTGCCATGCGTATCCTGCGGTCATTGGGAATGTCCTTTGTGCACGTCCTCAAGAAAGTAACGTTACATGTACACGAGGTGCAATACCGACATAAATTGTAGGGGCAGGCAAGAAAGCGGAGGGTGATGGCAAGCCGCTCTGCTTCACCCACTGGCTCACTGCGTGTTCTGATGTGTAATGAGTGGGGACCCCCGACCGAGCAAGTCATCAAATGTCCGAACAGACATATGTAAATACTGATGATGCTCTTCATCGTCAGTTACTCTCATGGGTAGAATGAGAGAAACATACTCCGTCGTTACGCCAGGATACATGTAATGGTCTAATACACCATCTCCGTTGTTTGCTTTAGTTTAATTTATTTACAGCCGCTGTTTCTGCCATCGTCTCAAGATATAGATCGAAACAACCTTGTTGTGCAGAATCGGAAGTAGTTGTCAACGTATGTTGGCCAGAGACTTTGGCAAGCCCAAGCAAGCTTTGTTTGGGCTCTGACCTGCCCCCTAGTGGATATAGCTTTTAAACATCCAGACAGACAAAAAGTACACAGCGGACTATGTGAACAATGCCACTCGCGCTGCGTATGCGTGATTAAGTGAAATACATTTAAGCCCTCACTGGTGTTCCTTTGATTGACAGGAGGCAGGGATCTTGAGCCCGGTGCAGGATGGGGACTCCAAGCCTCAGATCGACAGCAACAAAGCAAACAACTACAACATCGTCAAAGAGGTGAGTAACTGCCTCACCTCACCGTCTCCTCCAGTCAAAACGAAGCAATTATCTCACCCTTTCTTTTGTTTTCTTTTTTAAATTTACACTTTCAAAATTTTTTTTCCCCATTTTTCTCCCATTTGGTTGCCAATTATACCATCTATTTATTTCAATTCACCCTCCCCCACGAGTCTGTCACCCATCCTCCGGGTAACGAGACAATTTTTCCGGGCCGGCAGATCTGCCTCCTCCGAGACGGAACCCAACCACGGACGCCCTTTTCTGCTCCTCGACGAACTTGAGCCGGCTCACCCTCCCCCCCCCGATTGGGGATAATGGCCAGGGCCGGTCTGGGAGAGACGAGTTTCGAACCACGTCCCTGACAGGCAGCTCACACTCGCATTGAACCGCGACGCTATCCGCCGCCCCTTATCTCACCCTTTCAATCCCGCTTTTGATATGCTGTCGAATGATAACGATTGCAGTTCTGCTGTCAGTATTTTGGTAAAGTGGATAGCGCAGATTTAAGGGGCGAGTCTGCTCCTTTGACTGGGATCTGGATAACATGGCCACGTGTCGTTTGATTGGCCTCTTGCACGGTAAAGTTTAAATGCGTCCTGACAGAAATAAGACCTCGTGAAACCACCTCACGGGTTTATTGATGATGTTTATCGCTACCGTTGAAGGATTTCTGGGGATACATAAAAACGACAAATTCATTGCTTTGACGGGGGGGGGGGTGGCATGTCTGCTATTCAGCTTTCCTGGAGCAACGCAGAGCGAAATGCGAAATTAAGTAAATAAGTGCATCCATGTGGCTTAACAACAGCAGCAGAACTACAGCACAGGATAATTATCGCTAATTACAGTCTGTAGTACGGCCCAGAGTTCTGTCCTTCTTGCTTTAGACATGGCTAGTCCTGAATGCTGTCAGCCGTTATGAATAAAAATGCTAATAAGCTTCAGAGACACAAGTGCTTTATTCATTAGGGTTTACACGTCTTGTAAGTCGCTCTGGATAAGAGCATCTGCTAAATGCTTAAAATGCAAATGTAAAAATGATTTACAGGAAGGATGTATTTGGGAACTTGCACTAGGAACCTACTCATGTTCCACAGTCATTTGCAGTCATAATATTGGCTTCCAAATAACCTCTGCAGAAGTGAATTTAACAGAAACTCCTTCCGATATAAATTGTATTGAAGGTAAACAAGCTTCTTTTTTTAAATTTTTAAATTTTAAGATTTAGCCTAAAAATTTTAATTGATTTTATAAATTTATTCTTTTTAAAGTGATTTTATCAAGTTTTTCTCCCAACTTAGTAGCCAATTACACCCTCTCTTTTCATGTTAATCCCCCCTCGTATTGTGAATTCACTGCCCTAGTCCTGAGACCAGCAGAGACAAAGGTGATGTACCATCTCCTCCGAGCCGGCACTCGCCAAACCATCGACTGTAACTCCGGTACACACAGAGCCGCTCCTATACGCAGCGAACTCATATCGGCTTCCCCCCGCCCCCCCAGGGGCGGACAGCCAATTTCTGCCCCCTAGTGGCACTGGTGTGGCTGGTGGAATTGAACCCCGGTCACAGTGGCCAGCGTTGAACATTGTAACTGCTAGACCACCCGGCAGGCCCTGAGCGAACAAGCTTTTAGTGGATTGTTAATTTTTCTGTGTATTGTTGCCTTCACTTCCCTGGCTGGTGGGTGGGCCTGTCTCCCATGTGAGGGCCTGTCTGCCGCTGAAGGTTTGCCTGTGCGGCGCTGATTTTGGGGCCTCCTCCCTGCCTTTCAGATCCTGCTGCGTCTCAGCAAGCTGTGCTACCCCAGTAAGAAGAGCCGCGTTCAGCAGCAGCGGCTCCTGAAGAACATGGGCGCTCACACCGTGGTGCTGGACCTGCTGCAGATCCCCTACGAGAAGGTGGCTCTCCCCACGTCACACCACACGGTCCACAGCACACCGCACGGTCCACATCACAGCCACACGGTTCACACCGTTAACACCACAGCCACACGGTCCATATTACATCCACACGGTCCATATCACATCTACGCGGTCCACCTGAACCAGCCACAAGGTTCACACCACAGCCACGCGGTCCACCTGAACCAACCGCACGGTCCACATCACACCATGCAGTCCACGTCAGCCACACGGTCCTCCCGAACCAACCACGCGGTCTACATCACAACCACACGGTCCACATCACAACCACACGGTCCTCCTGCACCACCCAGGGCCTGACAGGCAGATCTGTAGTTCAGTCTCAGTCCCTGATCGGTCCAGCTGTGGTCAGTTTTACAGATTGACTGGCAGATTTGTACTGTAATCAGTAAATGTCTAAATCTCCCACCAGCCTTTACAGCTTTGGTACATTCACACTCACACACACACACACACACACTCACACACACACACACTCTCACACACACACACACACACACACACACACACACACACACACAATCTCACACACACACACACACACACTCTCCCTCTCTCACACTCGCACACACTCCCTCTCTCACACACACACACACACACACACACACACACACTCCCTCTCACACATACTCTCACACACAAACACACACACACACACACACACACACACTCACAGTAAAGGTTTGTTGTGGTGCTGCTGGTTCATCAGCTCATGTTGGTGCTAGCCCTCTCTGCTCTCCTCTACAGGCGGACCAGAAGATGAACGAGATCATGCACCTGGCCCATGGCTTCCTGCAGAACTTCTGCAGAGGAAACTCTCAGAACCAAGTCCTGCTCCACAAGCACCTCAACCTCTTCCTCACCCCGGGGGTGTGTACACCTCCTCTTCCTCTTCCTCTTCCTCTCTCTGAGCCTCATCAGACTGGGTCACCTCCTCTTCCTCACTGTACCTCTCCTCCTCCTCCTCATAGTGATGTATTGTGACACACAAAGATTAGTCCTATATATATATATATGTACATATATATATACATAGAGTATATATGTATGTAGTAATATTGTCACTGTCCCAAAGCTTTAGAGATATCAGTCCTCCCGGGTGGTCTAGCGGTTGCAACGTTCAACGCTGGCCTCTGTGACCGGGGTTCGAACAATTAGCTGTCCGCCCTCGGGAGGGGGGAGGGAAGCCGATACAAGCTCGCTGCATATAGGAGTGGTCCTGTGTGTTACGGTGACCGTGACGTGGCGTGCTGGCTCGGAGGAGGTAGTACAGCGCTCACTAGCGGTCTCAGGACTACGGCAGCGATCTCTAATACGAGGGGGGGATAATTGCCAACTAAAAATAGAGAGAAAAATGGGGAATGAAAAAACAGAAGATGATGTTAGGTCCACCATTGCCCTGTTGAGCAGTTTGATCGCGGTGAAGTCCAGACAGACCTAACCCCAGCCCTCTGCAGCTCCTGGAGGCCGAGACCATGCGCTACATCTTCATGAGCAACGTCCACCTGTGCAACGAGATCAGCGAGCGCGTGGTGCACCACTTCGTGCACTGCATCGAGACGCACGGCCGGCACGTGCAGTACCTGCTCTTCCTGCAGACCATCGTCAAGTCCGACGGCAAGTACGTCAAGAAGTGCCAGGACAAGGTCATGACCGAGGTGAGGGGTGCGTCACACTCACACACACGCACACACATTACATTACATTACATTACATTACATTACATTACATTACAGGCATTTGGCAGACGCTCTTATCCAGAGCGACGTACAACAAAGTGTTAACCGTAGTCAAGAACAGCTTAGCTGAAAGCCACCCTAGTGGGAAGTACAATTCCTGGGTTTCCAGGAGCAACCACATAGTTAAACTAGGACCCTGTAGGTAAATCTGTAGCCACAATTCAGAGGTAGCAGTAAAGCACTCAAATGCAGGAAATAACGCCTAAGCCTAATACAATACAAACAAGTAGACGTGTAAACTAAGCAACTATGTCCCTAAGTTAACAAAAACCGGACTACGGGGGATATACACACATGTATATCTCTCTTCAAGAAGGAAATTCTCCAGTTATTTTAGAGATCAAGGCGGTGGAAATCTACTCCATTCTCTACATTACCTTATACATACTCTCGACAACCCGCTGCGATCTACCGAAAGTCTCAGTGTATAGTCAAATATACTGGGCATAGACCTCTCGGTGGTCTAGCAGTTGTAACGTTCGATGCTGGCTACTGCGACCGGGGTTTGATTCCACCAACCAGCATCGGTTCTGGCTGGGAGTGCCACTAGGGGGCAGAAATTGGCTGTCCGCCCCAGGGAGGGGAGAAGGGAAGCCGATATGAGATCGCTGCGCATAGGAGTGGCTCTGTGTACCGGAGGTACAGTCGACGGCTTGGCGAGTGCTGGCTCGGAGGAGGTACATCGCCTTTGTCACTGCCGGTCTCAGGGCTACGGCAGCAGCGGGGGCTCTCAATACGAGAGTGCACCTGGGCCCTCTTCGACTCAGACCTGACCGTGTCTGTCCTCTCCGCTCTCTCCCACAGCTGGTGAGCGGGGGCGAGGACGTGCTGGTGTTCTACAACGACCGCGCCTCCTTCCCGCTGCTGCTGCAGATGATGAGCTCGGAGCGCGAGCGGGCGGACGTCAACGGGCCGCTGGCCTATCACAACACGCTGGTGGAGCTGCTCGCCGCCTGCACAGAGGGCAAGAACGTCTACACCGAGCTCAAGTGCAACTCGCTACTGCCTCTCGACGATATCGTCAAGGTGGTCACCCACGACGACTGCATCCCCGAGGTGAACATCGCTGCTGTCTGGGCAAGAGAGAGAGAGAGAGAGATTAATCCACCATCACTGCTCTGATTTGTGTGTCCTGACGCCTTCTGGCCCCAGACACTTGAGTCCAAAAGAGTAAAACAAATGGAACTTCTAACATGCTTGTGCCGAGGGGCCATCAAACTTTTAAACTGACTTTTAAACTGTTTTCTGATTTTTAAAAATTCTCCCAACTTAGTAGCCAATTCATGACATCAAACTTTTTAAACACAGATATTTTTTTTTTTTTAGAAAGGTAGCTATTTTCCCCCATCCAAATACATCCAAAGAACAGTTTTGGATTGATAAACAGCACAGAAAAGTGTCTGGAGTCTCTCGTACTAATTAGCAAATGATTGCATAATAGTCGATCACACCTTGGTGAATGTAGTCTGGCGTTGTTGAAATGTTTACAGGAAAGACGCAGAAGTGTTGAAGGGGTTTTACAAAGCAGAGGTTTTTGGACCGGCGCAGTGGGGTTGCCGGGAGCGACGCCTTTAGAGCTCTGAAGTTAATGTTCTCTCAGGTGGAATATGTTGATCGGTGACAGTTTACATTTACTCGTTTGGCACAGCACCTTATTAGGGTGTTATGGCAAAACGACACCAAGTGCAGAGAACAGGAGTAACTAGGTCATCTAAGTTTAAGTGCGTTTAGAATATTCTTTATTTTTGCCATGTTACACACAAGGTAATTAGAATTTGTTTCTTCGCATATCTCTCCTAAGAGAGGTCCAAGCGCAGGGTCAGCCATAGTACGGCGCCCCTGGAGAAGTTTAGGGGTTCAGTGCCTTGCTCAAGGGCACTTCGGTGCTTGACTGTCCGCCCCAGGGGGAGGGGGGAGGGTGAGCTGGCTTAGGTCCGCCGTGAAGGGGAGTCTCCAGAACGTGGGGGGGGGGAGTTCTGTCTCGAAGGAAGCGGAGTTCGCTGCCCTCTGAGAATTAGCTACCAAATTGGGAGAAAACGGGAAAAGATTTTATTTAAAAAATAAAAACCCCTTCCTCTTCTCACTGGTGGGCCCTAAGCCACTGTTTGGGGTGCCCCTGTCAGGAGCGGTGAGGTAACACTGTGAATTCTCCTTCTCCAGGTGAAAACAGCCTACGTGAACTTTGTGAACCACTGCTACGTGGACACAGAGGTGGAGATGAAGGAGATCTACACCAGCAACCACATCTGGAAGCTCTTTGAGAACTTCCTCACAGACATGGCCCGAGTGAGTGCCCATTTTGCATTCATTTCTACTCAATCAGCTTTATCACTCAAACTTTTCTATTCTAATGTTTTCTTCTTGATGTCATTTAATATATTTAGCACATGCATGTTTTTAACATTTACTGTAGTGTTGTTCTGACCTGCCCAGGGACTGTGGAACAATATGCTGGAGGCACTAACATTCAAAAATATATATATATATGTATACACTCAGTGGCCACTTTATTAGGTACACCTGCTCGTTAATGCAATTATCTTATCAGCCAATCATGTGGCAGCAACTCAGTGCATAAAAGCATGCAGACATGGTCAAGAGGATCAGTTGTTGTTCAGACCAAAAATCTGAATGGGGAAGAAATGTGATCTAAGTCAGTGGTCCCCAACCTCGGTCCTGGGGGCCCACTGTGTGTGCTGGTTTTCATTTCAACCATAATTGTAGCCTCTCTATTGTAACTAGCTGTTAATTGTTCTTAATTAGACACTTTAATTTATATTAAAGCATGATTTCACACTGTTAAGACCATATGTCAGAAATAGCTATGCATGCCATGAACAATAAACGTCCCATGTTCACATCCCAGGACATTTAATCAGTCACTATTGCTCTCATTTTCTGTAATGCACTGTGTGACACATGATTCCTTTACAAAGAGGTTACATCTTTTAATCGATTCAATTGTAGACCAGTGAAATCAGTGGGGGCCTTATTTTTTAAAGTGAACAGCTGGTCACAGAAACCATTTGTGGAAAATGAAGAATTCAATGACAAAGCAATTGGCAATGAGCCAAACCTGCATTGTGTTAAAATAAGTTCAAAGAAGAAAATGGTAGAACTTACACAGATGTTTTCAACAACCTTAATTGATCAAGAGACTAGCAGGAACAAAAACCAGCATACACAGTGGGCCCCCAGGACCGAGGTTGGGGACCACTGATCTAAGTGACTTTGACCTGTGGAATGATTGTTGGTGCCAGACAGGGTAGTGTGAGTATGTCAGAAACTGCTGATCTCATGGGATTTTCATGCGCAACAGTCTCAAGAGTTTACAGAGAATGGTGTGGGAAAAACAAAAACATCCAGTGAGCGGCAGTTATGTGGGCGAAAACGCCTTGTTAATGAGAGCGGTCAGAGGAGAATGGCCAGACTGGTTCAAGCTGACAGGAAGGCGACAGCCACTCAAATAACCACACGTTACAGCATATACTGGCTCAGTGGTCCTTCTCCTCAGGTGTGTGACGACGTGTGGTTGTTTTCAGGTGTGTAACACCACCACGGACAGGAAGCATGCGGACACCCTGCTGGAGAGGTATGTGACCGAGACCGTGATGGCCATCGTCAAAGGCTTCTTCAGCTCTCAGTTCTCCGTCAACAACTCCAACCTGCAGGTAATGCCATAGTAACAGACAGAACCATGCTGTGATTCCTCTAAATAACAGCCCTAGACTGTGACTCCATTGTAACACACTGTACTGTAACTCTGTAACAGACTGGACCACACTGTGACTCTGTAGCACACTGTACTGTGACTTTGTAACAGACTGGACCGCACTGTGACTCGGTAACACACTGTACTGTGACTTTGTAACAGACTGTACTACACTGTGAATCTGTAACAGACTGTATTGTGACTCTGTAACAGACTGTACTACACTGTGACTCTGTAACAGACTGTACTGTGACTCTGTAACATACTGGACCACACTGTGACTCTGTAACAGACTGGACCACACTGTGACTCTGTAACAGACTGTACTGTGACTCTGTAACAGACTGTGACTGTAACAGACTGTACTGACTCTGTAACACACTGTACTGTGACTTTGTAACAGACTGTACTACACTGTGAATCTGTAACAGACTGTACTGTGACTCTGTAACGGACTGTACTGTGACTCTGTAACACACTGTACTGTGACTCTGTAACAGACTGTACTACACTGTGAATCAGTAACAGACTGCACTGTGACTCTGTAACAGGCTGTAACAGACTGTAACTCTCTCCTCTCCTCACAGACACACCAGCCCATCTTCATCCAGCTTCTGCAGTCTGCCTTCCGGATCTACAACTGCACCTGGATCAGCACGCTGCAGAAGTCCAACATCGAGGGCTGCATCAAGACGCTCGCCGACGTGGGTGTGTCCCGCCGCCATTACGCTTACGCGCGGGGATGTGTGACCACCCTGTCCTCCACCCTCACAGAGATGTGGCACCACACTGGGGCCCCTACCTTTCTCATACAAATCAAATCAAGTTTATTTATACAGCACTTTTCACAAATGCATTGTCACAAAAACGCTTAACAAAAGGGAACCCCCAGGCCTTAACCCTCCCCAAAAGCAAGCCTAAGGCGACGGTGGCAAGTCACATGTCATGTCATACACTGTCCACAATGCTGTCAGCCATCCAGAGAACTCAGAAATATACTGTGAGAGTCAAACTTTTACAACAAAGTTGTTATTCAGTACTTAACTGACCTAACCCTAACCCCTAACTTCCCAAACAAACTAACAATACGAAGGGGGGGATTGACATTAAATGAGAGGGTGTAATTGGCTACTAAATTGGGAGAAAACTGGAAAAAAATTGAAACAAATGTTAAAAAATTAATGTTTAAAAAAATGCGCCCCCATGAGGTGCAGTAGAGTTCAACACATTTGTGTAAAACAGTGCTGCCCTTGCCCCCTCTCCCCTCCAGCTAAGAACCGTGCCATCGCCATCCCAGTGGACCTGGACAGCCAGGTGAACACGCTGTCCCTGAAGGCCCACTCTAACATGGTGCAGCGCGCCGCCAAGGGCTGGAGGATGTCTGCTCGGACCGGGCCCCGCAAGGAGCCCCTCGGGGCCCCCGACTACAAGAGCATCATCGAGAAACTGCAGGTCAGCTGGGGCCATGTTTCATACACAGGCTGCTGTTTGCATAAGGAAACAGAAATGTGTTCTGTGAGTGTGTGTGAGTGTGTGTGTGTGTGTGTGAGTGTGTGTGTGTGAGTATGCTATTTGTGTGTGAGTGGGTGGGTGGGTGTGTGTGAGTGTGCTCTGTGTGTGTGTGAGTGTGCTCTGTGTGAGTGTGAGTGTGCTCTGTGTGAGTGTGCTCTGTGTGAGTGTGAGTGTGCTCTGTGTGAGTGTGTGTGCTCTGTGTGTGTGTGTGTGCTCTGTGTGTGTGTGTGTGTGTGCTCTGTGTGTGTGAGTGTGCTCTGTGTGTGTGTGCGTGTTCTCTGTGTGTGTGTGTGTGTGTGTGTGTGTGTGTGTGTGCGCGCTCTCTGTATGAGTGTGTGTTCTGACGGTGCGCTTTGCTCTCAGGGTGTCGTGTCCTGTCTAGAGGAACAGTTTCACCCCAAAGTTCAGGCTGAGTTCTCTGTGCTGGTGGACGTGCTGCACAGCCCCGAGCTGCTGTTCCCTGAGGCGGCCCGCTTCCGCTGTGAGAGCGGGGGCTTCATGCTCAAGTGAGTCATCCAGTGTCCTCCCCCGTGTCTGTCCTTCTGTGCATCTCACCTGTGTGTCCTTGCGTGTACACACTCACACTCACACACTCACACACTCACACACTCACACAACACACAGACACACACTCACACAGAGCACACTCACACACACACACACACATAGCACACTCACACATACACAGATACACACACACAGAGACCCACTCACTCACACACACACTCACACACACACACACATCCCACCTGTGTGTCCAGAGACCCCTCACACACAAACCCCCATT
Source organism: Aldrovandia affinis (assembly GCA_029706075.1). NCBI lineage: Eukaryota > Metazoa > Chordata > Actinopteri > Notacanthiformes > Halosauridae > Aldrovandia > Aldrovandia affinis. The sequence goes on from JAINUG010000023.1 coordinate 4,958,221, forward strand.
GTCCTCCCCCAAAGCCTCCTGCACACTGCACACTATTCTCACAGACAGCCCAGGGTAATCTCACCAGGTGCCTTTTCAACAGTATTCTTCACCTGGGCGTGTAGAGCATCGGCACACGGGTGCGTTAGCGATACGGTGTGTGTGAGCGCTGTTCCTCTGTGACAGGCTGATCAAACACACAAAGAAACTCATGGATAAGGAGGAGAAGCTGTGCATCAAGGTCCTGCAGACCCTGCGAGAGATGCTGGACAAGGAGAAGACCTTCGAGGAGTCTGTGAGTACCCTGGGAGCAGTGAAGCCCTACGACACCTTCATAAAGCCTGCCATAAGTGTTCATAAGCACTTGTGCCACCTGACGTCAATTTCTATAAGGCGTGCTACGTCACCGTTCATAGAGGAAGTGATCTTATGTTTACAAACCCCATTTGGGTGGAAGTGTAATTTGAGATGTGGGTTTGAGTTTGTTCCTGCTCCTACAGATATTTACATTACATTTTTACATTTTTGGCATTTAGCTTGTCCAGAGCGACTTACAAGATGTGCATTAATACATGGTAAGATCAGTCATTGTCCGCGCAAGAGATCAGTGCAGTAATACAGGGCTGGACATCATTGTTGGCAGCTGCACCGTGCCTGTAACACAGGGGAGGAAAAGTTGGTGGATTTTTTGTTTGTTTGTTTGAGACCATTTTAAACATGGATACATATTACCAAAAGCAGTATTAAACATCAAAGCAGTGGTGATGACAATTAGTCAAACGTACAGAGTCAGTGGTAGTGGAGTCTGAAGAGGTGGGTTTTGAGTCTCTTGCGGAAGATGGCCAGTGATTCAGTGGTCCTGACTGAGTGCAGAAGATTGTTCCACCCTCGAGGGGTCATGACAGAGAAGAGGCGAGACTGTGAGGAACAGCTGCCAGGCACCCGGAGGGATGGGACAGTCAGTTTGCCAGAGGAGGCAGAGCAGAGGGGTTTGGCTGGGGTGTAGGGTACACGGTACACAATACAATCAAAAAAAAAAAGAGTAAAAACTAAAATTGTTTTTCAAATGCTACAATTCATATTTGACAAAAATTGATCAAATTAAATTATATATTCTCAACAAACCTTAATGTCCACCAAGGTATTGGCATGCATTGGGTTGGCAAAAAAAGACCACTTCAATAAACCATATCAAAAAATATATTTTAAATATGAAAGTGAAATTACGTTCTAGCTCCATCCTCCCAAGTCAAAGTCTGTTTGAACAAGAATCGCCCAAATCTGCTGGATTTCACATGGAGGTTACGGAGCAATGAAGCGATGACTTCTTCTTGTTTCTGAGATTGTGTAGCGTGGGACTGTCTGCAACGTCTTCCCAAATGGTGAGAGTGGAATCACACACACAGACACGCACACACCACATGCACACACACTCACACACACACACACACACACACACACACTCACACACACACACTCACACACAGACACACAGACGCACACACACACAGGCACACACTCGTACTCATACACACACACACACACACACACACACACAGGGCCTGGCTGGTTCTGCAGTGTGCTCAGAGCGCCGCTCTAGACTCCATCAGTATTCAGGTGACGGCTCTGTGGCTCTGTGGCTGGGGAGCTGGAGTCTCACGTCTGCAGGAGCGAGGCACATGAGGACAGACGGGATCGATACCGCGGTAAACCGGCACGCTGGCTCCCTCTCACCCCCCCCGGATCCGGAGAGCAATAACAGGAGCAGCTCCAGACTGCACCTACTCAGAACGGCTAACAGGGGGCGCCACTGACTCTTTCAACCTTCTTAATTCACTTTAAAGGGCGACTGCCATCCAGAAATGGGGCAGTGCCCTGATAAAAAAAAACAGCAGGCGCAGACGATGGCGAAACTATTAATACGTCCGTGACAGATGGGTGGCGGTGGTGTTCAGGAACACGTTTTCAGTGGACCGGACCACGTTGTTTAATGTCTCAAGTGATTACTGATGGCTTTTTCCTTTGGAAATTAGTGTTGGTAATTGCTGGACTCAGACGCTGTGTTTGTGAAGAAAGAATACGTATTTTAATTGTGAATACGCATTTTAATTGTGAATACGTATTTTAATTGTTAATCAAGGCCAGAGTCTCGAGTTGAAAGTCCAGCTGTGGGAATATTAGAATAGTTCATCCAGTAGTCCTGATGCGAAGTCTTTTTCAATCTTTTATGCTGAGTAGTTTCAGTCTATTTCACCAAGCAAAGGGTGAACGTTTTGTAAGGTAATCATTAAGTGACTAATACTTATTGTACCATCCACCAAGACTGCGTGTGAATTTGTATTACGAGTGAGAAAACATTGATTTTATTTGTCCGCCCTTTTGGGGTTTTTTTGTTGGTTTTTTTCAATGTTTTGTTTGTTTTTGTATTAGGTCCTACTCAATCCCAGTCTCTACCTTCCGACTTTTTGGCATTTTGATGCTGTGCACATTCCTACTGTTTTTCTTTTCTTTTCTTTTTTTAAAGATTTTGTTTCTGATTTTCTACCATTTTCTCCCAATTTAGTAGCCAATTGCTTCCTCTCTTTTCATGTCAATCCACCCTCGTATTGTGAGCTCGCTGCCGTAGCCCTGAGACTGGCAGTGACAAAGGTGATGTACCGCCTCATCTGAGCCGGCACTCGCCAAGCCGTCGACTGTAACTCCGGTACAAACAGAGCCACTCCTGTACACAGTGAGCTCATAACGGCTTCCCTCACCCCTCCCTGGGGCGGACAGCAAATTGCCCCCCTAGTGGCACTCCTGGCCAGAGCCGATACTGGAGTGGCCGGTGGAATCGAACCCCTGGTCACAGTGGCCAGCATCGAACGTTGTAACCGCTAGACCACCTGTCTCCTGCTGTTTGTTGTTCCTCCACTGGGTCCCTTCACACCTCCCAACAGAACTGTTTTAAGATGCGTGCACTGCTTTATTTTATTTATTTTTAATTTAACCAATCTTTAACTAGGCAAGTTAATTGAGAACAAATTCTCATTTGCAATAACGGCCTGGCCAAGAGGCCAAACACAGCCAAACATAATACAATTGGACTAACAGGAATTTAAAAAACATACACACAGGCATTAAAGATGAACAAGACACAGTAGTCATGCATCAACTGTAGCAGGAGCATGAGTCTGAAAATGGCCATTATACGATGTATAACCGTAAAAGGTTAAAGGTTAAACCGCAGGAAAGCATACGGTTGAAATGTTGTAAAAGGTGGTTGATGAGGTTATGATGCATATTTCACTTTTTTTTATCCTTTAGGGGAAGCACAGCTCCCATGTTTGGGGTTCCTGTGTTTGTGGTGTGGAACCAAAGCTGCGATGTTTGACTTTTGGAGAACAGTTCAGGTTTTACGGCTGCAAATGGGTCAGAAATGGAGGAAAGAAAAGAGAAGTTTAATGAGCCCAAAGTTGAGAAGTGGTCAGAACAGCTGAGGGCCGTTGCTCTCTAATAATAAAGAGAGATATGTCAAAGGGAGCCAATATCTTTCACTCAGGATATGGAAATTGTGTCATTCCCAAAATGACTTCTGTCAAACTTTCAATCGACTTCTTTTGGAGGGGCAAGGCCAACGCTCTCTCTGTGAGATGCAAATGATACAAGCCAGAGAGAAGCTGCTAACCGCAGGGTGAAGCCTTTTACGGCTGGTTCACCTTTATCCAGTCAAGTGCATTAAATGACACTTGATTGCTTGCACGTGTGATTTTCCATAGTTGGATGTCACCGAAAGGGTGACTTTATTTGCATGTTTGTAATAATGGCAGTTTGTGGCATTATGAAATTTCTGTA